>JBBYHK010019955.1:0-55201 GCA_038382065.1 Adansonia grandidieri | reverse complement strand
TTATAATATAGTCACTATTCTAATATGAAAATAAAATCTTCTATTGAGAATGTGTAATATAGTAGTCATTAATTTGGTCACAAGAATTTGGAGATCCAAATATGACTATATAATTTTATTTGATCTCATTTGGTATTTAGTGAATGCTATGGTGCATATGAATAAGATTAAAGTGGATATAGTTTGAACAAAGCTATAAATATATAGTTTATTTATGAATATGATAAAATGCATTTATATCCACTATATATAGCATTAGCAAATGATCTCCAAATGAGTTATTATGGAATCATGATATAAGATTTGTAAAATATGTATGAGCATGGTATATAAAACTAATGGAAGGCTGGCTTTTGTCATCCATTGATTAATGGTTTCCATATTGATGGTTATCATAAGTGGCCATGTTTAAGGGATATATGAAAATATTCATCAAAAGTTAAGCTATTTGGAAAATAATGACTCAAAGATGAAAATATTAAAATAGCAAAAAGAAAGCTATTATCCCATTTGGGTGGAGAACAAGGGTTTCGTCATTAACAATAAAATGACTAATGATATCCTTGATGAAGGGTGTATTTATATAATATCACTTGATAAGCCTAGTAATGGTTTGGTAATATTAACTATTGTTCTAAAACGAGATATGAAACACCCTTGTGTGTATATGGTTTTCTGATAAAAAGTCATGTATTTTGCGTATATATACACAATAAGTTTAAAATCATGTATTGACTATCACAACAAGCTATGGAAAAATAGCAACAATATTGTCTTATTTCACCAAGGGATTTGAGGCCTCATTATAAAGAATTACTTGGTTGAAAAGGACAATGTGATGTATGGTTTGCATATTTGGTGATAATGAAATTAAGAAATAAATAAAATAGATAAATGTATAACCATAATTAAAAATAGATAAAGTGATAACTATGAACACTATAAAGCAAAAGATTGGTATTGTATAAAGGATATTGTTGATAAGTAAAATATTATTAAGAGCATTCCTTAGCCAAAGAATGTATATTCATGCATGGTGAGGGTGTTGGTCTTGTGAACCTTCAAGATACAAGTATTTATAAATGTTCACCATGTGGTATGGAAATCAACTTAGCTACGTTGGTAATTTGGGGATGAGGTACAATCCTATAATATTAAGTCACTTATGATGGAAACTCGACTCAACGCTTGATGCAACATCAAGTCTTGAGTTTAATGAGACAAAGTACATTATCTATATGTGGCTGCTAGCACTATAATATTATATAATATATCATCTCAGGTAAAGTGCTAGGTACCTATAATGATAAGGGAATGATAAGTAAATATACTCTTAATGGACCCATAACATAAATATGTTGGAATGTTATAGTTATAGGAACACTCTCGATAGGATCTACCTATGTAAGTGTAAAGTGTGGCCGCTTTTAGGAGCTCAAGGGCTCGACTCTAATAGCACTCATGAAAATAGGACACAGACACATGGCCATAATAGTGTGCCTGGATACTGGTGCATTGATTAATGTTGAAATATTTATGTGAAATATGTTTGGTTAACCAAATGGAATAGTTCACTCAAAGCATAGCCTACCATGCAATTTTGGTTAACTTTAACATATTTTCACTAAGTGAAGATTCAATCGTAAGACACCTTCATTTATGCAATAGATTTCCAAAATTATCAAATTTTGGTTATTTTGAAAATGGTGGGGGATTGCTAGAACATTTTCAAAATAATGAAATGTTATGTTTTCAATAATCATAAAGTAATGTATCTTAATTATTTAATTAAGAGCGATGTATATTGGTTATTTACCAAGTAGTATGACTATCCAAATAGACATGTATTTGGAAAAGTTAAGTCTATATGAAAAGGCATTTCTTTGCCTATAAATAGAACCCTTCTCATTTGGAAGAGATAGATAGAAAACTATATTGAAATTATAAATAATATTTTGATAGTTTTGCTATACACTACTTAGTGCATAGTAAATAGATGTCGTCAATGCAAAACACCGTCAATCATAAGGTTTCAGTTTATCCTCGAGGTTTATACGTCGATAACCCTTTTGCATGCCTAATTAATGGTGGGACGAATAAAACCTTAAAGAAAATGGTATTGCTACATACCTTAAAGCCTTTGTTAATTTCTCATGTTTTTGGGTTCCCCACATACTAACAGTAGATTATTAAAAATCCTTTAAATCAAGGGACTACATATCATAGAGATAAGTGAGTTGACTTAGGAATTTAAATTACTTTCCTTTTCTATCTAGGTCACTATCTTGATAAGCCAAAACTGATTGTATAAATTCTCTAAGGAAACAATTTAATAGTAAGAAAATTTATATATGTTTTTGGTTCAGTTTTAACGTGTTATCAAAGCATATTTTTAGTAGAATTTTTATGGCCTTAATCGCCATATTCTAAATCCTTAACTTCCCTAAACACTGTTATCTGTCTATTGTTCTGTAAACCTTTTCTAGGCCTTTATTGCCAAACTTTTGAAAACCTAATTCTTCATCTTCAGTCAAATTTATCATGTCAGAACCTAAGATGCCCACTGAAGAGACTATAGTACAACCATCTGGAGATCTACAAAGCATCCAGGTAGCCTATTGGTTAATAGGAAAAAAATTACCTAAAGTAGGCACAATTTGTCCAAACCTATCTTGAAGGAAAAATGAATATTAGGCATCTGTTGGGTACAGATCCAAAACTAATAAATCCAAAATTTGCTGCATGGGATGCAACAAACACCATGATCATGTCATGGCTATGGAATTCTATAGTCTTGAAATCAGTGATACATATATGTTTCTATCGACTACCAAAAAAAATTTGGAACATGGTCAAGCAAACTTATTGAAAGGCTTAAGATGCAGCCCAAATATATGAGATAAAACTGAAAACTAGTGCAATGAAGTAAAGCAACAAAACAGTAAATGAATTTGTAAATTCATTATAGATTTTGTGGTAGGAACTGGATCATTACAGATGAATTCAGACTAGATGTTTAGAAGATGCTACAATATTAAAGGCTTTCATTGAAAATGATCAGATGTGTGATTTCTAGTTAGATTCAACATTGAGTTTGACCAAATTAGAGTCCAAATTCTTGGTAAGGAAAAGGTACAATCCCTTAACAAGAAGTTATTTCCTTAGTATGGGTAGAAGAAAGTCATAGAAGGTTTATGTTAGAAAGTCAAGGAAAAACATATATGGTGATAAAAAAAGTAACAGCATCAATACTAAGTAATGGAAAAACAAATTTGTCTATATTTTCAAAACCTTTAGAAAAGGATAACAGAGAAACCTTCTCGTGTACCTATTGTAAGAAGCCAAGGCATATCAAAAAGAGGTGTTGGAAGTTAAATGGCAAACTAGGTACTGCAAGTCAAGATTGGCATTATAACTTACAAAAAAAAGGATAGAATTAACCCACCATTCCATAACTCAGTTAGATCTAATTCAGAACGAGAAAAACAAAAGGATTTCAATAGGGAAGAGATTAAAAAGATTAGAGAACTACTAGGGCCCTAGGGAAGTCCAAAGTACATGGTGCCTATTCTTAAGAACTCTCAAGTAAATCCACTATTCTTTATGGACTAAATGCTTTTACATACCTTGTCCTAGTAAAAGGAAAATTATAGTTGCAGATGGATTATTTACCACTATAGTAGGCTTAGGAGAAGTTTAAGTCACTTTAAGTTTGATATTAGGGATATTTGTCCAAAAAATCACTCATGATCTGAGTTATGATGTTTTGTTCTACCCTACCTACTTTGTGTTTCAGGATCAGATCATGGAGAAAAAGATTGGACTTGCTAAGGAAAGGGACAAACTCTTCTGCCTTGAAACTAGTAGTAAATTAAGAAATAGAAGTCTATCCCTATCAGTTCTTTCATCCTCCAATAGAAAGGTCATTTGGCTCTATCAGTATAGGTTTCGTCACCCATCCTTTAGGACATTGCAAACTATGTAACCTTCTTTGTTTAAAGGAATAAAAACTAGTGGTTTTCATTATAATGTATGTGAATTTGCCAAACATAAATGTATGTCTTTTCTTATTAGCAATAATAAAAAAAAAAACTTTGATAAGTTTTCAACTAATTCATACTGATATTTAGGGATCTTTTACAATTCACAACATGATTGGTTCAAGATGGTTTGTGTCATTTATTGATGATTGTACGAGGGTCACTTGGTTAAAACACAAATCCGATGTGAGTACCGTTCTACCCAACTTCAATTACTATGGTCCAAAACCAATTTAAGGTGAAAATAAAGAGACTTAGATCTGATAATGCTAGGGATTATTTCAACATCTCTTATTTAGCTACTTTAAAAGAAAAGGAATAATTCATGATTCCTATTGTGTAAACACTTCACCATAAAATAGGATTGCAAAAAAAAAAGAATGGCTACTTGTTAGCCACTACTAAAACCCTTCTTTTCACCAATATGTATTCGAATCCTATTAGGGGAAACTATCTTAACAGCTACATACATCATAAGCAGGTTACCCTCTAGGACCTTAGAACCTAAAACACTAATAGAACTATTTTCTAAGTTTTATCCTGAGATGAATACCTCTAGTAATCTTACACCTAGGACATTTGGATACACTAACTTGATCCATATTCATAGTAATAGTAGGGGAAACTATATCCTAAGGTAGTGAAATGTGTTTTTGTGGGATACTCTCAACTCAAAAGAGGCATAAATGTTATCAATCACCTTGAAGAAAAGTTTTTTGTTTTAGCTGATGTAACTTTTAAAGAAAAAAAACCATACTTCAAACAACCTTATCTTCAAGGGAAGCATGTTCTAGTAGAAGATAAGGTTAGGGATAATTTTCTTCTAGAACAACAGCCTTTACCTACACTTATAGTACCTATACAATTTGAGGTACAGTTCCAACTTAAGTCATAGCTCTAAACTTAGGCTATACAGTCCACATAACCTCAGTCACAGTCTGGGTTATAGGGTTTACAACCACAGTCTATACAGCTCACTCAACCTCAGTTTCAACCTATTGTTGATACATAGAGATATAAACAAGTGTACTCAAGAGGAACAGTCCTCATTCCTGAACCTGAACAAGTCTAAGATTCCTATCCTAATTTTGAGACTGAGGCAACTACTACACATGAACCTATTCTTCAAGAAAAAAATATAGATGTTGATCTCTGTTTACCAATTGCTCTTAAAAAAACTAGGGAATGCACTAAGCATCTATTATATCCATTATTACATTTTATGTCTTTTAAGAAAATTTTCCATCTCATAAAGCATCCTTATAAGTCTAAATACTATTTCAGTTCTTAAGACCTTATCTGAAGCATTATCCAAAAAAAAAATAGAAAGAGACCTTGAGATTATAAATGGAAGCCTTAGAAAAACAAAACTTAGAAATTGTAGGACTGCCAAAAGGAAAAAAATCCATGGGATGTAAATGGGTGTTATTATGAAGCATAAGGCAAATATGGAGCTAAAGAGGTATAAAGCTAGGCTAGTAGCTAAGTATACACTCAAACCTATGCAATAGATTACTAAGAAACTTTTGCTTCGATTGCAAAAATGAACATAGTGAGGCTTCTAATGTAGATATCACCTAATCTAAACTGGGATTTACAACAATTTGATGTCAAGAATGCATTTCCCAATGGTAAATTAGAGGAGGAAATTTATATAGACATTCCAGCTAGGTTTGGATACAACTTGGAAAAGAAGAAGGCATATAAACTACAAAAAGCACTATATAGCCTTAAACAATCAACAAAGGCTTAGTTTGGCAAATTTGCAAAGTTAATGCAAGCCAATGGGTACAAACAGAGTCAAAGGGATCATACTTATGAAGCATTTGGAAACATGGGGAGTTACTGCATTATTGGTGTATGTTGATGACATAATAGTGAATTAGAATAATGAACTTGAAAAAAATCCTTAAAGCAATGTTTGGCTAAAGAGTTTGACATCAAGTAATTGGGAAGATTCAAGTACTTCTTAGGAATTGGGGTGGCACATCTAAACATGCATTTTTATATCACAGCATAAATATGTTCTTAACCTTTTAAAAGAGATAGGAAAAACAACATGCAAACTAGCTCCTACACCAATTGATCTGAATCATAAACCTGGAGGAGCAGAAGAGGTCACTATGGTGAATAAGGGGATGTATCAAAGATTGGTTGGAAAACTAATCTACGTCTCACATGCCACACTTGACATAGACTACGTAATAGGTATAGTAAGCAAGTTCATGTATAATCTGAAAGAAGTCCACCTACAAGCTGTCTACAAAATTTTGCACTACCTAAAAGCTTATCTAGGGAAAAAGATATTGTTTTGAAAAAATACAGGGGTAGCACTAAAAGCTTATATAGATGCAAACTATGTTGGTTCTCTAGTGGATAGGAGATCTACTATAAGGTGAGGCAACTTGGTTATATGGAGAAGTAAGAAACAAAATGTGGTGGCAAGTCAAGTGCTGAAGCAGAATTTAAAGCTATGGCCTAGGGCATATATAAGCTGATATAGCTAAAAATGCTCCTAGAAGACTTAAAAATTTTAGGGGGTAAACCTATGAAAGTTTACTGTGACAATAAGTCAGCTATAAACATTGCACACAATCACGTATAGCATGATTGACCCAAACATATAGAGGTGAACAAACATTTCACTAAAGAAAAGATAGAAAATGTTCTAATTTGTACACCATATGCGAGTACAAAAACCAACTGGCAGATATGTTCACTAAGGGACTAAAAACCATATAGTTCCAGGATTATGTTTCCAAGTAAGGAATGCAACACCTTACTCCCTAGCTTGAGGGGGAATGTTAGAAGAAAGGAGATAAGATTGATCCTAGAATGTCGATAGAATTTGTAGATTATTAGAAATTCCTTAAATCAAGTATTAGATATCCTTGAGATAAGTGAGTTGACTTAGGAATTTAAATTAGTTTCCATTTCTATCTAGTTTACTATCTTGATAAGCCAATACTGATTGTATAAAGTCTCTAAGGAGATGACTTGTATAGTAAGAAAATATAATTTTTTTTTGGTTCAGTTTTGACATCATTAAAAAGTTCACCATTTAGGAAGTTGAAAGATTGTGTAAATTAATTTAAAAGCTATTCTTTAAAAGTTTAGTATTTTTGTTCTATAACTTATAAATAAGTATTAAAAATTACATTACAAGACACTAGAATATGGGACACCCACTTTTGTTGCTTTTTTTAAAAAAATAAAATAAAATAAATAGTTTTTATTAGATTAATGGGTAGTTTTTTTAAAATATATATATGTAGGTATATAAAAATAAATTAAAATATCAATACATTCCTATTTTTATTTTGGCTTTTTTTATTAATTTGATTAATTGAGTTGTGTCACTTTACTTGTGACATCAACTCAATCATTTCTATCATATATAATATAGACAAATGTGTTAGAAAATTTATTATGAAAATTAAAACTAATGGATTCGTATAATTGCAAGTCCTGTAGATTCCTCGTACATAGGTAAGAAAAAAAAAACTAGTTTGATTAAGTTTAATAATGATTATTTATTTTATGTATTTTGTTTTCTAACACTTTTATTTATGAATTGATAAAATTTATGATTTTATGAGTTTATTAATTTTATTAGTATATCACTTGCATATATATTTTTATATTGATAAAACATAATTCAATAACTCAATTGAAATATTTATACCTATATATATATATATATAGAGGTTTAACCTGACCCTAAAACCAAATTTAAAGTTTTGTATTCAGAAGCTTCGGTTCTTGCACCGTACCCCGAGCGACCTTGGCTACGTGATTGCCTAAAAAGACAATCAACTGGCAAACACTTATTAAAAGACAATTGCTATATAAAAATATAAAAATGACAGAAAGCATCTAATGTATATATTCCTAATGGTAAAAAAAAAACACTTTTTTTCCCCTCATTTCAAAACGTTATCTACAAAAGAGGTAGGCTTTAACGATGGAAAAGAATATATTTCTCTCAATCTTTTCTGATATTAAAGAAAATCGTTTCAAAAATGGAAAAGAATATATACCGACTAGGTAAGGGCAAAAAGACATCCAAGGAGCCAGATCTTATCATATTTGAAACAATTTATTAAAAAAACATTTGGCATATAAATTTATCTTATATTTGTTATATTCTCTTTATTATATTTAAAATACACAAATCTATGATAATAATGTTATGATAATTATTTTACGATATAATCAGTTAGAATTTTCAAATTATTAATCTTATAACTTCCTTATGTTATACATATTATACATATATATTCTATTTCTTGCAATTTAGAATAAAGTGCATAAAATAGACTATTATTAATGATTTTTATAATTTATCATAATAATTTATATTTTAAGTTATAATATAAACAAATCATCTAATCTCTTATCACTATACTTATATAATATATATATATATGTTATTTTAATGTAAATATCTTGTTTTTAATTTAAATGTTTAATCTCCTAAATTACATCATGTGATTTTCTTAAAGTAAATAAAAATATATCATTGATATATGTATAAGTTAATGTTATTATAATGATTTGTACATTATATAAACCTTTAATTTTATTTTAAAATATTTTTTAATTTGAATTAAATTGCATTTGATTATCAACTTAATTTTCTTCGATAATTTTAATTTAAGTCTGTTAAATTTAAACTTGGAACTAAAATCAATTTCATAAATTTATAGTTAAATTTCCTTTTATTAAGTTAATTGCATTAAATTTATTAGATTTTAAAATTGCTTTCGGGCTTTGAATTACGTATCGAATATTTATTGGGTTTTGGAGCTTCAAATTATCAAATGGGTTCAAATTTTTAGATTGCACCAACCTATATCTGTATCAAGTATTAATATTTATTTACTAAAAATAAATTTTTTTATCAGTCATTTTTTAATAGATAAAATTTATTATTGATGACATTAAAGATAGATAATGCAAATTTTGTTTATAAGATTTACTAAAAGTTTGTTAAATGATAATATCCGTTAAAGTAAAAAGAACTCTTGAATTTGAAAAATTACCCAATTATGCAAAAATCCAAATTTGAGTCAAATAGATATTTATTTTTATTAAAAATGATAATTTTTATATTTACATGTAAATATTATTCATCATTTATTTTCTATATTTTAAGAAAATTTTAATTAAATTTGACTTGATAAAATAATTTGTTTAAATTTGATCTGATTTGAATTTAAAATTAATTAGCTAAACCCAAATGACCCGAAGTTATATAACTTGAGTATCAAACCCAATTGACTCAAATGGTTGGACTCGATAACCCAATTAATCTTAATATTAAACCCAATCGATCTAAACCGAAAATGATCTTAACCCGAAATAATTTGAACTCGAAAATGAACCAAAAATTTAAAGACTAGAATTGACCCAACATGAATTGATCTTACTTAAAATAACTCAACTCGCCCAATTGACACATCCGATCTAAACTAAGTTAATTGTAATGAACAATTTGTTTTTAAATGAAAAAAAAAAGGGGTAATCATAATCAATTAAGTTTTCTAATAAAATCACATTAAATATAAAATAAACTACAAACTCAAAATTATAATTTTATATACCAAAAAAATGCATAACCACCTACAATTATTTTTATTACAGCTCCACAATTATCTTATCAAAACAAAAACGCTAGACTTAAAATTTTAGACATGACTTGCTATTGTAACACAAACACAGCACATGGTAAAAAAATTTTCAAGCTTCTATAAAAAAGTGTTTTTGTTGTATTCGTATTGACACATTTATAACACATATTAATCTTGTGCAAGTCGACTCGCTTAGTTAACCTATGTATGACATTCTTATACGCATTTAACTAATCGTATAAGATGATAATGTCCATTACTGGATATGTCTAACCTGTTCTTTATATATATATATATAACCATTTAAATCATTTTTCAATTATTAATATTTAAAACATATAACATACATTTTCATGTTTAAATGGTTTAATCACGTTTAAATGAGTATATTTATCACGTCTAAATAAGTTAATTTTATTTACATGTGCTAGTTGTATCATGTCAGTGTAACGATATAAAAACATGTCATGCTCTTAAGGCATTATGTCATGCTCGCATCAAAAATTTTGACACAATTAATTTATTTAAATATATTAAAGACAAAACTTCAGGTAAAAAAAATCCTACGCAAATAGTTTAGCTTTCTGACATGTGAAATGTTATAGATGAATGTCATGTGTCATCTAATGAATGAATTTGATATATTTTAATTTAAAAATACTTTCTTTTGACTAAATTAATCATATTTATGTTGTTTAGATATCAATATTTTTGCCTTCTATATACTAGTTTAATTTGGTCATTAATTCAAAAATCAAAATTGAAAATACAAACTAATTTAATCTTTAATATTTATTAAAAAAAAACTTAAATGGATACTTCTGTCTATTTTTGTACAAAAGTCATAGAGTACCTTAATTTATCTTTAATATAGCTTTAACTTTTGTTTCAAATTCGGTAAATTTCAATACTTAAATTACCTAAAATTTGGGCATTTGGTTGCAAAAATTAGAATGAGTTAATTGATAGGACAAATTTAAAAGAAACCAAATTATGTATGGTGGTACTCTCTCAACCCTAGATCTATTACAAAATTTGATCAATTGGACAAAAATTTCCTAACCCATTTTAGCAGTTGTAGAACGACGACTAGAATCTTTGCCAACCTCATGGCCATCAAGCAAAACCCAGAAGAACAATACATGAGTATGTAAAGGACTTTAACAAGGTGACCCTAGAAGTTTGTGACCTAAATGATGGATGGGCAATCCAGGCATTCATCTCGAAAGCACGCCATAAATGCTTAAAGTACGCACTCACTGCCACCTAACCAACAAAGCTATAACAACTTTACAATAAAGCCTAGAAATATCTTAAAGCTAGGGAAATTAAGATCGCTGACGGGAAAATAGAAAGGTAAAATAGGAAGCAAATAGGTGATTGCCATAGCAAACCTGCAAGAAGGAATGATCGCTTTGGCTTGAGAAAACCAAGGGAGAGCAAATCCAACTAGACCTAGAATGTCTACCAACAGAGCAAGAAACAAGAATGAACTCCTTTTTATGCTAAACATGACTCCTACACCCCTCTCAATACTAGTAGAGCCTAAATCCTCAATGCAATCATAAGGAATGGCCTGATAGAATGACCTCCACCAATAAAAGGTGAATGAAATAGGAGAAATCAAAATGATGATATTGGCCATATCATAGAAGATTCCTTAGTTTTAAAAACGTAATAGAATCACTTATCAGAAAAGGTGAGATTAAGTAGTTTGTGAAGAAAAAAAAATCAATAGACCTAAATCAGACTAATCGCCCACACGAAACCAAGACAAAACAACAATAAAGCGCCCAATTATTGGCATTTATTAGTATCACTATGAGTGCCACTGAAGATTGGGCAAGAAGCAAATTCAAGCAAAAGTCTCACTTATGCAATGTCATGGCCATTGACATAACCCCAAAGAGAATAAAATAAGATGACTGGCAATTAACTTTCACGAAAAAAGATGCCAAGTTGATAGCAAGCAACAGCAACGATCCTATAGTCGTATCCGCTACAGTGGGCAACTATCATCTCAATCGAATTCTGATAGACAACGATAGCACTGTTAAAATTCTATAATGGAGTGCCTTTCTTCTAATAAGATTTAAGGAAGAAAAGTTAACTCTCTCTTAGCCAATATATAGGTTTTCTAATCAACCAATATCAGTCAAAGGAACTATCACACTACTCATCGCCATGGGAAATGGTGAATAGATGATAACAACTATGATAGATGTTCTTGTGGTAAACCAACCTTTAACCTATAATGTCATTCTAGGCAGACCAGTGATGAAAAAGGTTAAAATGGTGACCACAATATACTGCCTTACTATCAAGTTCCCCATGCCAATAGAGGTAGGATATATGTGGTCCACTTAGACAACCGCTTACCAAAACCACTTGCCTTACTATCAAGTTCCCCATGCCAATAGAGGTAGGATATATGCGATCCAATTAGACAACCACTTACCAAAGCCACTTACTTTCTATCAAGCTAGCTAGAAAAAACCAGTCGGAGTTAGAATAGTAAAAAAATAACCTTATCTCGGCAGCCATGGCTGTCAACATAATTACACCTAACAAACCCTAATCCCTTACCCTTGATAGCCTTGATACTAAAAACATCGCAGAGCATTACAAGCTGTAACTTGTAAAAGAAATTGAAAATGTGGCGTTGTATGAGACATACCTTGATCTCTCCATTGTTATAGGGCTTCACTTGATCAAATAGATGAGGGCCACTTAGTACATTTCTTGCAAAATAATACTGATGTCTTTGCTTGGTCAGCGATTGACATGCTAGGTGTTGATAAAAGAGTCATCACAGTACTCACTAAATGTTAACCCAAGGGTCAAAATGGTGAAGCAAAAGAAATGTTAATTTGTACCAGAATGCCTCTATGCCGTTAGAGAAGAAATGGACAAACTCTTAGTTGCAAACTTCATCCTAGAGGTTAAATACCCGCAAGAGCTAGCAAATGTAGTTATCATCAAAAAGTCAAGCAGCAAATGGAAAATATGCATTGATTTCACAAATTTGAGTAAAGTTTATCCTAAAGATAGTTACCCATAGACAACCATTGACTGACTGGTCGATGCTTTTGCCGGTCATAAGTTTTTAAACTTCATGGACACCTTTTCAGGTTATAACCAAGTTAAGATGGACATAGTAGATCAAGAGAAAATGACATTCATCATGGACGAAAAGGACATTCTACTACCAAATAATGCCCTTTAGCTTGAAAAATGCAAGGGCTACTTATTAATGGCTAGTTAACAAGATTTTTAAAAGCTAGATTGGGTAGTCTATAGAGGTGTACATGGATGACATGTTGGTCAAGACTCTTTCCATCAAGCAGCACATAGAAGATCTAGCCAAAACCTTTCAAGTGCCAAGGAAATATAACATGAAGCTTAACCCCTTAAAGTGTATATTTAGGGTAGTCACACGTAAATTCTTTGACTTTATGATTTCCTTGAAAGAGATAAGGCAAATTCGTATAAAATAAGAGCCATACTGAAGATAAGCTCACCAAGATCAAATAAAAAGGTCCAACGACTAACAAGTAGAGTAGCAGCATTCAATCGATTTATTTTTTAGTCTGTTGATAAATGTTTACCTTTCTTTAAGTTGATCAGAGTGGCGATCGGATATTAATGGACAGAGGAATGCCAACAGTCATTCGATAACTTGAGGGAGTACTTCTATTCACCGCTATTATTAGCCAGCCTAAAGCTAAGAGAACAACAATTTGTTTACTTAGCAGCCTCGGATGAGACGACTACCACAGTCCTAGTAAAGGAAGAAGGTGGAACATAGCACCTCATGTATTATGTCAGTAGGGCCCTTTTGGTTATCGAAACAAATTACACCAAGATCAAAAACTAGTATATGCCTTTATTATGGTTGCGAGGAAACTCAAGCAATACTTTTAAGTGCACCCAATAATGATCCTTATAGACCAGCCTTTGAAGAAAATACTCTTGAAGGTAGATTCAGTGGGTAAAATGATCAGATGGAGAATAAAGCTCAGTGAATTCAGCCTTAAGTACAGTTCAAGAAAAGCAATCAAGACACAAGCCTTAGCAGACTTCATCGCTAAGTGCTCTTTCGCATTCTTTAAAGAGGCCATGCTAGAACAACCAGATCCTAGACTAGCATGACCAAATCAACTGTCTGCAGTCAAAGATAATACTAAGTGTTGGACCTTTATGTAGATGGATCATTTGAAATGAAGGGTTAGGAGTTTGAGTACTACTATTTGATTTAAAAGGCCAAGAATAATAATATGGACTATCATTTGATTTCGCCACTTTAAATAATACGGTAGAATATAAATCAATAATCACTATACTTGAATTCGTGAAAACGTTGAGAGCTAGCTATCTCATAACATATGTAGATTCTCAATTAGTAGCAAACTAAGTAAATGGGGTATATAAAGTCAAAGATCAACTATTGGCCAAATACCAGAGCATGATTATAGGGCTATGCAAATCTTTTGATCATGTGGCCGTAGAACAAATAGCAAAACACTTGAGTTGACTCATCCAAAATAACGAGTGGCGTGGAGATTTTAAGTAAAGGAAAGATCATACTCGAGTGTGTAAAGGTCCTTAGCTATGATATACAGATTCATGAACTGATTGCCAACAATAATGATGATTGGATGACTCCCATCCTATCTTCTCTCTAGCACAACACCATATCTTCTGATCTTTTGTTGCACAGATGATTAGAAAAAGGGTAACCATGTACACAATTCTTAATAGCATATTGTACAAAAAATCTTTCTTTTTCCTCTTTCTTAGATGCTAGCCCCAGAAGAAGCGAATTATGTCCCAAGGGAAATCTATGAAGAGGTATATGGCAATCACTTGGGGTGTAGAGCTTTAACATAGAATGCTCTGAGGAAAGGTTTGTTCTGGCCAACCATAAAAAAAGATGTAATCGGTATGCTAAAAGATGTGACAAAATGCCAACAATTCACCAAGATAAGATAACTAGGTAGCCTACGAAAATGTTAAAATAAGTTTTCAGCCTATGGCCTTTCTACGTATGAGGGATCGACATCTTGGGCTCATTCCATTGGACGACCCTACAACAAAAGTTCCTGGTCATCGTCTGTGACTACTTCACTAAATAGGTAGAAGCAAAATCTGTGGCTGCTATCACAGATAGATCCATTGAAAGTTTCATCTAGAAATTCATTCTCTACAGGTTCGAAATTCTAAATGTTCTTATAGACAACAATAGGAAACAACTAAAAACAAATAAATTGAAAGACTTTTATGAAATGTTCCACATCATTTTGGTGCACAGTTTAATTGCTTATCCCTGATCCAATGGTCAAGTTGAATCCACAAGCAAGAACATGTTATAACCGTTGAAAAAGAGTAAAGTGATACAAAGGGCACTTAGGTGGAAGAAACATCAGGTATCCTTTAGGTGATCAAATCAATCGAAACCCAGGCTATAGGTTCAATATCGTTTAGCCTTTTTTATGGCACAGAAGTAGTTATTTGCCTGAAATTACCATACATAGCATCCGAACTGCTAATGTAGACCACTAGTTAGATGAGTCCCATTTAAAGGCTAACTTAGACTTATTAAAAGAAAGCAAAGACGAGGCTGTAACCAGGATAGCAGCTCAAGCATAACAAATGTTCAGATACTATAACAAAAGGGTTAACAACAAGTAATTCCAAATAAGCGACCTAGTATTCTGATGCTATGACCGACTGGAGAACGAAAAAAGTTATCACCAAATTGGGAGAGACCATATCAAATATCCAAAGTCATTAGATTTAGAGTATACGGATTGGTAGACATGACTAGCAAAACCATTCCAAATACTTGGAATGCTGCTCATTTAAAAAGGTACTGTTTATAAACTTTATCTCGCAAAATAAAATATCTTTGTTACAAATCTCAGACCCTCAAGCACATTAGTCTAGAAAATTACTGATAACTAATATAACCTAAAACTTTTAAACAAAAAAATGAACAAATGACATTGAGTTACTCTGACCTCAATAGTTTTATCTTTAAATGAGAAGGTGACACCCAATCACCTTGGTTTAAGGATAATCTCAAAGGTTTTATCAAGTAACACTCAGTCATTCTAGCTTGCCAAAGACTTCAAAGGTCTTATCTTACAAATAAGTGACACTAAGTCACTTTGGCTTGTCGATGACCCCATAGGACTATTTTTTAAAAGCATGAAAGTGACACCAAGTCACTTACACCAATGACCTCAAAGGTCTAATCAACATTTCCACAAATATCCTGCTATATATCATATTTAACCAACAACCTCAAAAGTATGTTTGCCAAATAAGTAGATAACACTAAGTCGCTCAGACAAGATATCTCCAAGATATTGCAACCTTACTCAACATTTTAGCATGTCGCCCAAAGATCTACTTCATGTTTTAGTATGCAAACAAAGTGAAACAAAGTTACCCCAACACTATCCTAAAAGAACATATAAAACATTTTACACAAGTATCAAAAGCACAAAAGAATTTTTTTCATTAAAAAAGAAACAAGGTATATACATATTTCAAAGTTCATAATAAAAAGTAACTCAGAAATACTAGGCTTACTTAAAACCACCATTAGTAGTTGAACCTTTTTCCACCTATTCTCTTTCATTCTCTTTACCTGAACCATCACTAGGATCAGTTTCCTCTGGAACTAAAGTGACGAAGGCAGCATCCCTTTCATGCCTTTCTACCACTTGTTGTTGATCTGCATTGATATATTAAAACCCTCCGGAGGCAACACCAATTTGCCCAGATGAAGACTCTTTAAGTTCAGGGGACTGCACAACTATTTCATTCCATAGAGGATGTTTCGTCTAAAGCATCAACAAAAGCAAACAACTTATCATACAAATGCTCTTTTTGATTCTTCAACTCATCCCGAAATTGAGCCTCCCCCTTGCCAACTTGAGCCTCTAGCCCAAATATCTTTGCTGTTGTGGTCACCAATTCAGCATTTTAGGCCTCTAGCCTTTTTGCAACATCAGAAGTTATTTTTTTCACTTTTCTAACTTCTTTTTTATTTAGCGATCTCAGTAGCATTTTCTCTTCAATAGCTTTCAGGGCCTCTTTTGACTTGTTTAGCTAACCTTGAAGCTCTTTACTCAAGTTAACATGATGAGCAACATGTGCCTTGGCCTTATCAAACTTTTCCTGCAACTTCACCATTTGGCAGTTTTAAACAACCCCATAATGCATCACCTACAGCGATAACCAACAAATATAAAAATAAAGTATGCACAGAAACACATATGAAACTAGCAAGATGAAACATTACCTTAGCCAAGCATGCCAATATGGTATTCAAATAAGGCACATGCGTCTTTTTCATTAACTGCTCCATGTTTAAGGAAGGCATGTTCTTATGAATCTAGTAGCACACCGAACCTACCTCTGAAAGAACAAGTTGGGGACCACTAGTAGCACCTCTAACACCACCATTGCCACTTACCAAGTCAGGCAGGCCACAAAAGGTAAACATTAAAATCATCCCAAAAGGCTTTAAAACACCCTTATTTATAGACACCGTTATGGCATCCATGGTCCCTACCCTATTGCATGGAGCATTCCTAGCTAGAGTAGTGGCAGAGGCAAAAGTGATGACCACACACTCCTTCCCTACAATTGTTTTCCTTGCTGTAAGAAAATCATCATAACCCTTTAGATCCTTGCGCTTACCCTTTTTTTTTAGGTGAGTAGCTTTCTCGATAACTATTATTTAGCCACACGCTCCTCCAAAGCTACTTGAAGAGGATCTATGCTTGCTTTAAAATAAGGAAAAAGTTATGTTAGATAAATGCAAGTTAAAATTCACAAGAGTATACCCTTTTTTGATGGAGGGATAGATGGTCGATCAGTGACAGCATCATTCAAAAATAATTCTTCACCACCTAAAGAACCTTGATCAATATCTTGTGTACCAGAGGGCTCTTCAACAACATCTTCCAAGCCCTTTTCGCTAGGCGTGCCATCTACAAATATTAGCAAGGCAATCAAAAATTCATGTCAATCTTGATCGCCATAATAAACATACAAAAAAGCACATAGATTTTTTATGCCAAAACTAAGATAATGTCTTAATTCATTATTCCAAAATGCCAAACTGCCAAAAAAGACTTCACATCGCTCGTAAGGTGCTTGTCACTCTATTCAAATAGGAAGCCCCACTTTATGTCCGCCTTTTTATGCACAATGAAGAATTGATGCTTCAAGAAGTGAGCATTCCATGGAAGGGCTGTCACTAATCTTCTTTTTCTCTTTGCCTACATATGATACAGCATGACTCGCTCTTTTTCAGCGCAAACATTATCCTAAATAAATTTACGGAATACATCCATCTTTTTTCTTTGCACACTAAGAAGTATATCACCATGATCACCCGCAAATTTGGCTTTAGTTGATATGGTGACAACTTTTACGCCTCAAGCAATGAACAAAAAAATAGTTTCAATGGGAGATAAAACCCTTTTAAAAATATATAGATAAAACATGGCACTATTTTTATCCCTGTTTGTCACTTTTTATTTTAGAAGGGGCTCCAAAACTTTGTACTAGTCAAAGTCTAGCCCCTTATTAGCCATCCACTTGCGCATAGTCATCAAAGCGACATCACCAGCATACCTTTCCACGAGTTCAATAACTAAATCCCCTAAGTTTATCACTTTCTCAGTACTATCACTGGCATCTTTAAGTATTTGTGCCATTTGGGCGTAACTGCATGTTATGAGGACCTATAACATTAAGAGGCTTGACACTTTACACCTCAGCCTACTTATCATGCCAAACTGTCTTTGTACTTTGACCTTCACCCTCATTCATCACCATAAAAAAGTGATCACGAAGCTACTCAAAACCAACCCTAGTTATTTCTTTTACTTGACTCCTCAATTGTAGCCCATTATTTTCTAAATTACCCTTTTTGCGAAGATCGACTAGACGTGCAAGTGACACTCAGACTCGACCATCCACCCTATAAACATGAACAAATAATAAATCTAAAGAGCACAAGATCAAACAAGGTAGATTTCAAGAAACTTACCCAAAAATCATTGAACAACAAGGATGAAGAAAGAGCATGAAAAACAATTGCTTGCAAGCCTTCCTAAATGCACGAGTCACAGCAAACCATAAAGCAAAGTTTTCACTGCAAACACAAAAACCAAACCTAAGAAACTAACAATCACAAGAAGAAATGAAGAAAAGGAAACGAAAACAAACAAAAACAAATAAGGACATAGAAAAAAAAAACCTTAAAAGTTATAAAGAACAAACGACTAAAATGAAAAACAGTTTTTACAATGCTTTTCAAAAAAGAAACCACCCTTTTAAATACTCATCAATGCTCATCCTTGAAACATGTAACAAGATCCAAGTGTCACATAACCATTTGGCTTTCCCATGCACACGCTGCTAAACCGTCAGATCTTACAATTAAAATTTAGAATAAATGGCAGGAACTGAATCTCTAGATGCCATATTGGAATAAGGATAGATTTTAAATTCTTGGGCACCACATCAAACCTAAAGTAGTCAATATTTCGACTAAGGCTAAACCTGATCACTTTATAACTACCTTTAGCCTTAAAAGGGTAATTGTTATACTTAAATGAGCAAGTTGCCTAAATGGCCTTGCCTATTTGACCCAGCAGCAACCACACTCCAACAGCTTATTCAACTGATCGCTAAAATCTCCAATTGCCCAAAGCACACTCTAGACATGACAGATTTTCTCAGCAAGCATCTCTGAAAGAATATCTCAAATTAACTGTCCCTAAGCAACACATCTCGGATCTTTCTCCTTTTTCGAGATTAGCCACTAACATATCCTAACAAATATGGTTGAAAGACTACTAGTATGACAATAGTAACTTTAAGACAGTGACAGTCAAACAAGATCAAAGGGCATGTTAGAAGCTCAACTATAAAAGGGGCTATAAAGCTTTCAGATAGGGCATCCCCATTCGAACTCTTTTCTTTTCTTTTTTTTTTTCCTTCTTTATTGTCTTATTTTCTTTCTACAAAGCTTTTGAGCTAACTTAAGCTTTGAAGTGTGCCTTAGAGTCCCAACTCTGGTGCACCTCTGACCCTTTTATGTATTTCAGGCTTTATTCCTGCTAGACATTTCAAACCACTTCAGTCTCAACTAAGAAGACCATCAATAATGTAGTTAAAGTTTAATTTCTATCATAATTTGTAATTAAATGAGACATACGTTTAAATTTAAAAAAAAAAAACATTTTTCCTCAATCTTTGAAATTTACGTTAATGTAGATATGTATTGTCTATAAATATAATGATAATATGATGAAAGTGATACATTTAACACTTCATGTCAAAAATTTTCTTTTTCATTAGTATTCTATTACTTCTTTTTTTTTTTTTTTTCCTTTTTACATAGGGGTGAGCATTCGGTTGGTTCAATTTTAAAAATATCAAGAATCGATTAAACTAAAAAAAACTATTGAAACTGACCAAACTGATTGACTACAATTATCAATACCAAACGAACCGAACCGATTTTGGTCAGTCTACTCAATTCTGGTGCAAAACTAAAATGATTCAACTTGTTTCTAATAAATTGTTGACAACTTGATTCCTAGTTTAACAATAAAATGAGAATTTGTTTTCTGCGTGTAAAACTAAAATGACAACTTGTTTTAATCTACCCGGCTCAGGTTTGTATTTTATTAATTTAATTATTTTTTTAAAACGACCAAATACAAATTAATAATAAGAAAGAGAGAATCAAATCAATGCTTAATAATAAGAATATTTACTGAAAATAAGCTCCATTTCAGTTCAGGTACACAAAAATTAGATACCTAGAGGAGTAGAGGGAGCTAGCTGTGGCAATGGTCATAACGGCAGGAGGCTGTAGTAGTGGCCGCAACAATAAGAACTTATGAACAAAAGGAGGCGGCAACAAGAGAGAAAAAAGAGATCAAAACCATTCTAGATACTAGAAGAAGAAAGTTGAAAAAAAAAAACAAAAAGGTTAAGAGGAAGCACATCAGCTCTAAGGCTCTTTGTTGCTGGTGGCTGAGACTAAGTGGCTAGGTTAGGGGCTTGATTTAGATTGATTAAGTGGCTTATGGATATGGTCATACGGATATAGTTGGAAAGGTTTGGATTATGGGTATGGGTTAGGAAGGTTTAGGTTTAAATATATTAATAATAGTATTTATCATTTTAATTTAATGTAGATTTAATCAATCGATTCGATTTAAAAAATAAAACCATAAATCGATCGATTAAAAATGTTTTAATTGAATAATAAACCAATTGTAATCAAAATCAGATAAACTAACCTGAACAAACAAATAGTGTCAGTTTTGGGTGATTTATTCATTAATCGAAAATTTGAACAACCTTATTTATACATAATGTTAGCAATGGTAGCATTGTTTTTTGCTTTACACCAATTGTCTTCATTCTATAATAAGCTATAAGAGGGTGTAAGATTAAGTATTGTTATTTTATTTTGTAACATATTTTTTTTATTTTCGTTTAATTAGTATTACATTTTTGTAAATGTACTTTCTTTAGCTTATTTAAATGAAATTTATCATATTAATCTTGATTTTGATTAGTCTATTGGTTTATTTTATTTGAAAATTAATGGATATTAATCTTTTTCTTTTTTATTTTTGTAATTGCAAAGTTTTCTTATCAAACCAAGAAGATATAGTATATTACAGAAAAAAACGTGAATAATGGTTTTTTTTTTTTTACCAAAAGTTTAATTCTTTTTATGGCTACTTATTGATGTCCAAAATTTATTTTTCCTACTTATTTTATTAAAATTTGTTTTAATATAATTTTGTGGCCAAAATTCTTATATAAAAGTTGTTAGTTATGTTGTGATTTTTTATATATAATTGCATACCCATGCATTACATAAGTTTAAAATTAGTTAAGACTTTCTATTTAATAATTTATATATTTATACATTATCATGAATTGGATAATGTCATTTCATTAAAAATTTTTTAAACATAAATTTTTATTTTTAATTAGAAGATTCATTAATAATATCAATACATTAAATATAAATCTATTAGTTAATTATATTATTTTCTCATTAATCTATGCTTACCTTCCATTACACATCACTTCACAAAATAAATAAAGCATAACAAAAGTAAGGGATATGCTTACAAAACTGGCTTATATAGTCATTCCTAAAAGATAATATATAACAAATATAAAATTTAAATTTTATTATCTGTAACTTTTTATTAAATTTTTTTTTGTAAAAAAAAAAAAAAAAACTAAAAACTAAATTTAAGAAGGTTGTAAGGATTTTATGCACTAATAATGTATAAATTTATATACTATCAAAGAATTAAATCATCTTATCTCAATAAATGTAAATTATTTATATTTATTTTTATAAACTTTTAAAAGGTGACATAATCTGATTCATTAGTATACTATCAGTATATTAAATATAAAACCTTGTAATAAACCATAAACTAATTAATGGTTTCAACTTTCAAATTCATCTTTCCTAAAGAAATTTAATTTCATGGATATTTCTTTTGGAGCAACAAAGTTCTTGCCATCAACGTTATGAGCTTTGTTTCTTTCTTTATTTTTAAATAACAGTGAACATCACACTAGAGATCAAAAAGAATTTCCCAGTACATAAAAAAATATAAATAAGAACAGAGATAGAAGTTAGGCTCCAATTGAATTTCTCATCCTACAAAAACGCTATCACATAATTTTTTTTTCCTTTTAAAAGGTTGTCGCAATGTGAAAAGTTTCCAGGGAATGAGGGAATAGAGACAGGTATTCAGATTTTGTGACAATTTAAGCCGGAATGTTTAGGTGAAACGCAAGACCTAACATGGAAGCAGCAGCAGCAGTTGTTAAAAAAGCATTTGCTTTTTATCTGGCAAGCTATTTGTCACTTGGTTCTCTGGTAGTGTTTCAAATCAATGACCCCATAACTCTTATCTCTTTTTTTTGACATTTTTATTCCGCTTTCATTTTCATTTAGACAAGTTGAACGGCCCTCCATTATGCAAATCAAATAATCAATCTTTCACCTAAGCTTTTCATTCTAAACAAAATATATACATATATATATATATATATCAAACAACCATATCTTAAATTTGATTGTGTTCAAACTTCAAACTGTTACTGTTCAAGATATCGTAATAAACAGGGGGAAAAAGTGATGCTTTTTATCTTCCACCAGTGAACTACTGTGAACGATTAGTTGAGGGTATTTGAGTCATTACATTTTACTAACATTAAAAAATCAATTGATCATAGCACTAAATAAGGAGGGGCTTCTCGCAGATCCACTGGTTCTTAAGCATAACTCTCTTTCCAGTTTGCAGTTCACATTGTTGTTCTTAGTGAGTGAGTAGTTCTTAGTATTAGCTATCGCTCTTTCCCTTTTAGGATCAAACGAACCCCAATGAGCAAATGAAAGATTATTATAAAAGGAGTCGACAAGGGAGAAAAATGGCAGTCTCAAGAGCCAGAATCATTGGATCATCATTGTTTGTTTGTACAATGATGATAATGATGGTGATGTTTTCAGGGTTGGTTTTAGTGGCGGAATCAGCAATAGGGGTGAATTGGGGGACACTGTCATTCCACAAGCTGAAGCCATCAACGGTGGTGGATCTGTTGAAAGACAATAACATACAAAAAGTGAAGCTTTTTGAAGCTGACCCATTGGTGCTAAAAGCTTTGATGGGGAGTGGGATTCAGGTCATGGTTGGGATACCAAATGAGATGTTAGCCACAATCAGCTCTTCCCCTGCGGCTGCTGATTTGTGGGTTCGCCAGAATGTCTCTTCTTATGTTGGCAAAGGTGGTGCTGATATCAGGTAATTCTTGCCATTATGTAAGATTTTTGCTTCTATTTTTGTTTCCCTTTTTGCTTCTTGAACGGAAGGTTGCAAACAGAAATTAAGCAAAGTAACTTTTTTCTTTATTTGGTCTTTGAATTTTGTTTTTGTTTCTGGTAGATTCATCTTCACTTTTATTGAAAAACATATGGATCAATTAGGTGAATCCATATATGTTTCGGCTTCTTTATTTTACGAGGTTTTTTGGCTACCAAACAGATTAGGCTCACTTAAAGTTGTAGAAAGATTTTAGTACCCTTTAGGGAAGATTATTAGAAATGGTTTGAGAAAATGAAATACTTAATAAGTTTAAAGTAGTTAAGGGACATAATATGTCATAACCAAAAAAAAAAAAAAAACGTTTATGGTATGCTTGGTTTCGGTGCTGGAAACCAGTTCTGAAATTTCAGTTGATAAATGCTTCAAAAACTTTCTGGTATCGTTGAGTTGGTCAGAAAGGAATCTTCATAATTTGGTCTTAGAAGAATTTAAATAGATTAGCATTCCTTAGTAATTGCATCTTCAAATTTCTGTTTGATGAATCTAATGTTAGCGGCATCCCCAGCATGGATTTCTTATAGGCTTATATGCAGTGGCATGCTGCCCTACAACCTCAATTACTTTATCCGTGAAAGCTGTGGATTGGTATGCCAGAGTTCATATGCTATTCCCCATAGCAAGCTGGTTGAACAACTTCTCATACTAACCTACACAGCATCATTCATGTGATGGTATATCAAATTTTATCAATTTCATTTATGCAATTTTGATATTCGGATTAAAGTATCTTCTTCATCACTATGGTCGTTGTCTGTGTGATTGTCGATTAGATTCAAAACAAATGCTGACGGAAAGTTGGAGTGCTTAAGCTAAAGTTTTCCTCTACTTAGATAGTGGAGACAATAGGATTAAAATGAAAAATGAGTAGTATTTTTTTCAATGGAACACACTTAATCAGTATGTAAACAGTAGGACAGATTAATGAGACATAATTACCTCAAGTTGGATTTCTATGGCTTCATCTATTGGCCCCTATGTAGTGGCAAGTTCTGAATCTTGCAATTCAAGAATCTACCATTGGTCTGACAATAGAAAGATTTGTCAATTGATTTTCCCCTTCTATTGAAATACCGGAGCTGGTTTCTTGATGCATCTACTGCTTTGAAATTAACCTAATGTTTATCAAAGCACTGAACTGTCGGAAAATTGAAGTTGTCCCATTTCTGAAAAATTCTTATGTCCTAGTTTAAGTAAACTGTTGCAAATCTTCTGAAATTATTTCATTCTGGCGGTGATGACAGGTATATTGCTGTAGGAAATGAACCCTTCCTTTCAAGTTATGAAGGTCAGTTTCTGTCCTATGTAATCCCTGCTTTGGTCAATTTGCAGCAGTCTTTGGCCAGAGCAAATCTTGCAGGGTACATAAAGTTAGTGGTCCCTTCTAACGCCGATGCCTATGAAGCCAACGTTCCTTCTCAAGGGGCATTTCGACCGGAACTGACTCAAATTATGACTCAACTTGTTTCTTTCCTAAACTCAAATGGTTCCCCATTCGTTGTTAATATTTATCCATTTCTAAGCCTCTATGGGAACTCAGATTTTCCACAAGACTATGCATTCTTTGAGGGCACCACACATCCTGTTATAGACGGTGGCAACACTTACTCAAATGCATTTGATGGAAATTTCGACACATTAGTTGCAGCCCTTAGTAAAATCGGATATGGACAGATGCCCATAGTTATAGGGGAGGTGGGCTGGCCTACAGATGGGGCAGTTGGTGCTAATCTCACTGCTGCTAGGGTTTTCAATCAAGGCCTCATTAATCATGTAATAAGTAATAAAGGAACCCCTCTTAGGCCGGGCGTTCCACCCATGGATGTCTATCTTTTCAGTCTACTTGATGAAGGGGCAAAGAGCACTCTTCCAGGAAGCTTTGAACGTCACTGGGGGATTTTCTCCTTTGATGGGCAGGCTAAATATGCTCTAAACCTTGGTTTGGGAAACAAGAAGTTAAAAAATGCCAGAAATGTTCAGTATCTCCCTGCCAGGTGGTGTGTCGCAAACCCGTCTAGGGATCTATCTGCTGTGACAAATCACATGAAACTTGCCTGTAGTGCCGCGGATTGCACAACACTCAACTACGGGGGGTCGTGTAATGCCATCGGAGCAAACGGAAATGTTTCATATGCATTCAACAGTTACTATCAGCTGCAAATGCAGAATGAACAAAGTTGTAACTTTGATGGACTCGGTATGATCACTTTTCTAGACCCTTCGGTAGGTGATTGTAGGTTTCTTGTTGGTGTCACTGATACCAGTTCAAGTTTTAGACCATATCAAAGGTCGTTAATCAGCTTGCTTCTAATTTTATGGCAACTTTGGGCCTTTAGAATGTGAATAAAAAGGAAGTTTCTAGGTGGGTTTTTCATGGTTCCCCTCTTATGAAGCTAATAGTGTCCACATAGGAGCAAGAATACTAGAGTTACTTGTATACCAATTGTTGGCAGATTAAGGTAGTATACTATTGTATGATGCAAGAAAAAGTAGACTCCTATACTTTAAATTTATCTTGTCATTCTCTTAATTTTAGCCCTGTTTTAGGGCAAAAAAAAATCATAGTGAGGGATAAAAAAAATAACATAATAAATCAAATAGCTCAGGCAAACAAGGTACCTGAAAATATCATTGAAGACTCGCATATGTATCTGAAAAATGAAATGAAAAATAAATAAATAAAAATATAATGCTGCGAATCAACTTAGTCAAAAATATGTGCCTCAATCAAAGTATAATAACCTCTAATCTCGATACTCAACTTTCAATAGTAAACTCTAAAATCGTGAAACTCGCTGCTCGAAATTACAACAATTCAAATCTGGATAGATCACAACTCGGATATTTAGTACACTTTACGGTAACTTTAAGCAACAACAAAGTAAGGACATAGATTCTAATGAAACATCATTAATCTCTGGTAGCATAAATTAAAAGTTTGAAAGGCCCTCATACCAATAAATAAACGTGGAATCCAAAAAATTAATTACAAATTAAATCAAACGCAACATGATGTAACGTTTAATCATAAACCAAGATTTTTAAGTGTCCCATGTCATTACAACTGAGAAAAGGGCACTCTCATAATTAAATATTAATTTAAATCTTTTTTCTTTTTATTTAAAAATTGACTACTACTATAACAACCCTGTTATTTTTCTGCAAATGTGAATCAATATAACTAAAATGATTTCATCAATTGAAACAAATATAGGAAAAAGTTGGTCATGTACCTTCATAGACTTGATTTCATCAATTGGAACAAAGATATCCATGTCTTTTTCTGAATCTAATGTGTCTAAAAAACATCAATTGAATCACAAAAAGAAAAAAAATTCGTACAATTCAACAAACATCAAATTGAATTAAAACGAAAATGGATAAGATAAAAAAAAATTATTAAACTCGTATAGAAAAATTTTTTAAAATGATGTTCTCAACAAGTGACAACATGTACCTGTACAAGGAATGAGAAACAATAAAATGCAACAATACGTAAAATCATAAGAAAAAAATAATTACAACTTAAAAAAGTTAATAACAGTCATAATGAATTAGAAATACAAAAGACAATAACACTTTAGACTCTTTAGAAAATAATTGTAGGACGTGTGGACACCCCTTTTGGATAAAAAATGATCAATATTTATTGTGTAGATATTAGAATAGTAAAAAAGAAACAAATATAAGAGAAATGCATAATTAATTAAAAGATAAGTATACAGGAAAGGAACCTAAATTAAAAGCATGAAAGCAAATTCCATTTGAAAAGTGCATTGTAATATGGATGTAAATTTGCTTCAAAAGCTTACATTGTAATTCTGAAACATTTAAAAAAAAAAAAAAGAAAAAACCCTTTCAAGCTAGAAAATCAAATAAATAATATTTTACTGTTACATTTTTATTTTGGATATTAACTCAAAACCAAACTAAAAATCCATACTAATTTCAAGAATCAAAAGGCTAAAAAAATATAAAATAAAGCAAATATATTTTATGGCGAGTAGATATAAAAACAAACCCAAAATAAAAGCAAAATAAAGTCAGATGACTATGTCATGGCATAATTAATGCTATATATGGATCTTTAGGATTTGTGTATTCTTTTCTATCCTATATCTCACGGTTTTGGATAAAGAAATTTTTTTTTTTTTTTTTTTGGGTGCTAGCCTCAATTGTGGCCACCATTACCTAGGTCGGCGTCGGCCTTCAGTATGATTTGTAAACAAAGTAGAACAGAAAATTTTTTTTGTGCAAATCTAAATGAAAAGGATAGGAAAAAAAAGTACAAGAGAGAAATAATAGCAAAAGAAAAAAAATAAAAATAAAAACTAATTAAAAATGAAAGGATAAAGAAGAGCCAAACATGAAAAAAGGAAAATGGGAGAAAGAAGATAGGAGAAGAGAAAATAAGCAAAATTAAAATTAAAAAAAAAAAAGAGAACAAAAACTGAGCATAAACAAACTTAAAACACTTTTATTAATGGATATGTTTAAAGTATATTTTATCCCACACTTGATAAAGCCTTAGCTAATCAAAGATAATAGACTGATCTAACTTTTAGATAAAGTTAATTTTTATTTTCATATCTTTGTGTATATTAGATAAATGTAATCTTGTAGCTGATCTTTCATATATAAGGTAAGATAATTTCGTATCTCTTGTATAAATGAGATAAATTAGTCTTTATCTCTTATCTATTGTATAGATGAGATAAATTTACAACTGCAAACACTATAAACGAGTCTTCCTTACAAGCGATGAGATTCAAGTCTAACTTGTTGAAATAGAATCAAGATTGAAGACACTCTTTAGATTGACAACTTCTAGAATGATGTAACCTTTAAAGTAAGAATCCTGCTATTTGTTGATATCTAGTTGCCACTTTAGGACTAGTTTGATAAAATGGGAGATCCCAAGGTCCAATTGAGGCAAGTTGTGACCATTATGCAAATCAAAGGACTAACTAAAGAGCAACTATTTGATGTCTTCCCAACAGTCTTAGCTCGAGTTGCCACTAAATGGCATTACAGCTAACTTGTTGCCGTTACCAAAGACAAGGAAAAAAAGACCACACTTATTTAATCTTTTGTTAAACACATTATCCCTTATTTAATCTCTTTTGAGACTTGTGAAATTTTTTTATAATCACCCTTGTCGAGGATTGGTCCACCAATATGCATTTGGAAAATTATAGGAAACGGTTCATAAGCTAGTGATTCCAAAGATAGAAGGCCTTTTAGCACCCTACATCATTTTACCCTCCACCCTAACACACACAATCCTTTCACAAGCCCTTTGAGCCAATACAATTAAGGATTTCTTTCTTAAACCCCGTCATTCACCGAGCTTTAAAGCTTAAAAGGGCCTGTGAACCAAGGGAGTCAGTATCGTACCGATGGACAGGGCATACCATTTTTGTTTCTGGTACAGGTACATACTGGTATCAGTGTGTTTCGGTGTACCGTTTCGGGTTTATTAGAGTTTGAATATTTTTAATTTATATATATGAAAAATATTTTCAAATATGAAATAAATGAGATTAAATAAATTTTATATATTAAATATTCATCAATTAATAAAATGTTCTATAAAAAAACTTCATCAAATTTAAAAAAAATCAATATCAGTTACGTAGTAAAGTTAAATTTTTTTAATAATCATTAAATTGATGAGTAATTATGTCTAAGATCCATCAAATTTATGAGTAATTATATATAATATTCATCAGATATAAGATCAATGTTGGTTTAACTTTTTTTTTTTACAAGCTTATATTATGTACCGGTCGATACCACCGAAACAAACCGGTACAGACCGAAACGAAATCAACTATCATCGATATCGTTATATGTCAAAATTAATACGTATCAGCCGATACGGCCGGTACCGATACGGCACCGACTACACTGCTGTGAACTTTGCAATTTAGGTCAATACAAAAACTATACGATGTTTCTAAGCCTAACTCTGCTTACTAACTTCTTTGCCTTCATATGCTTGACATGGGTGATTGTTAGTCCTTTCATGGTCTTTTCCACTTCAAGGGATCGCTTGTTGACAAATGTCATCCCGTTGCTGAATTCTATGACTTTAGGTCTAATCTCTCTGCTTTAATGCTAGTAATTGTTCTGGATGAATGTCGGAATATCTCAACAAACTTTATAAATTCTCCAACCATAATTCTCACTTAGTAACTTCAAAAGGTGTTAGGAATTTTACCGCCTAAAATTGTATTTGATTCTTTGATTTTAGCCTTTCCTTTACCGTTATGGTGAATAATATCTAGTGTGAAATGTCTAATTGGTAGATTCTAGTTAACAAAGTTAATTAAGCCCTCCCCTAATTCGACTTTCTGGGCTTCCTTAAGTTGAACTTAACCCACATAATTGTGTGGACGTTCTTTTACTCCTAAATACATGACAATCCAAAAGCATTGGGCTTCCAACGGTTTGGGCCCTATCGTAACACATTAATCTTAGTTGATTAATGAAGTGACTTAATAAATCAATTTTTGTTCAATTATCATATGTCATTTGAATTGGGTTAGGTTTAATCAAAACTTTTGGTTAAATTCTTACCCCATTTGATATTAAACGGCAAGGAGAATTAATTTATTTTTTAAAAAAATTAAAATTATATGCCCAATATATTAAAATTAAGTCTTTTATACTTCATAAAATTAACTATGAACAATGAATTTGGGATGGAAAAATATATAAGAGCCAATAGTACTTTGGATTGAGAAACATTAGTGTTAAAAAGAAACTCACAGTCGGACAATTTGACAAAAAGAAATTGTAATTTGTTAACTGTATATTAGTTCAAATAACATCATAATTAATGGACAGCTTTTTAAAAATTATGAGCCATTACGTAATATTTTTTTTTAATAAATTAAATATATAAATAAAAGTTGAGAAGTAAGAATGTAAGATAAATTAAGAACTCAGAGAAGTGTAATTATTTAACATCTTTTGTAAATGGTGGAATCATTAAACAATCGGAAGAAATGGTATTTCTGGTTTAATTTTCCCTCACCAGTCACAAGTATTGACTTGGACCACAAAATGGGAATGCAATAGAATTTGTGTTCTATTTGTTTAGGGGAAAAAGAATTTGTAGCAGTCGTAGTCAACTTCACTGCCCATGCACGCTAATACATAAATAATAGTATACTTTCCTCCCAACAAGCGCGTACACGTCGGTGCCGCATTACGGCTCGCTCACTTGCGTTTTCGAGTCCCCACTCCACACGTTTGGGCACAGCTTTTTTCCTTCGTTTCTTTTTCCAAATCTTTAGTTTTGTCGTTGAAAGAAAAGAGTTAGAAAAAAATTTAGGACGAAAATGTGTGATAAAAAATTATAGTTTAAAAATATGTAAGTATTTGATATTTTTATGAAATAGTATTTTTAAGAGTTGAATTTTTTTAAAAAATATATTTAAAATAATAAAATATTAAAGATGTAAAGATAATAATATTATTTTATTTTTTTTTGCTTCTATGTTTGAGTTGCCAAACTAAAAGTCAAATATTCACTACAAAATTTAAATAAATCGAAAATAATCAATAATTATTTTTAAAAGATAAAAAATTATCTTTAAAAGTTTTAGAGATAAAAAATCATTCTTAACGATCTAAAACTTTATCTCTAAATAATTTTGGGACGAAATTCATCTTCAATACTACTAAATTCAAAATAGAGATACATTTTCTTGATCTACTTATCTCATCCCTAAATTTTTTTTATTTTGTAATTTTTTTACTTATTTAACATTATAATAAATAGCCTTACAATCTGTACCAACATTAATATTAAATGATATCTTAACCATTTTGGAGTAAATGTTTTTTAAATAAATGAATGAATGAAGAAACGATGGATGCACATAAATTTTGATCCTATGTATGTGTCTTTTTGGAACCAACGTTCCATCCACTAACTAGTGTCAAAGTGCGAGTGTTTCTCTTTATTAAATACATATCGCGATATCATATGCATGTGACCACATAAATTAACATTATCACACAAATTGTTGATTTCTCTTTTTCCATATTGAATTTGCCAATTGTACCAGCTATTTTAGACTCACATAAAAAAATAATAATAAAAAAACCAATAACAAAGTATGGCCTTGGTCACCTCCACTCTCTAGAGCGAGAATGGTGGTAGAAACCTAATTGAAGGGCACCTTGATAGACTGGATCAGACGACTTGAAGCCTTTGGAGGATTTACTTCAAGCGTCTTTCTTAAAGGTGCAATAGTTGCTTAAGAGTTAAAAAATTAAAGTGCTGCTTGGTTTGGATAATCTAACATTATTGTCGACATCTGAAATTCGACATGAGCCTTAATTTGGTTTTAAAAATTCTTGAATTTTGATTATATTTAAATTATCAGCAATGACACTATTCAATCAATTTTGGAATAATCTCATACCAACCTCAGTCTTACATACCGTTACATTATGGAGAATGTAACATTTGTTTCTTTTATATCCACTACTTTAACATTAGGGACTATTTTACTGTAATTTTTGTCATTAATTTCAAAACCATACCACTCTAACTAAACACACCTAGAACCTAATTTTTCTACCCAATCTTCTTCTACACAATCAAACCGATTGCAGTGCAGCGAGCCTCATCTCCATCAATCAAACCGGTCACATAATCATTCAAGGCTCCAGGAATTAATTTCTTCCAACACTCCCTTGACACCTCCCTTTCTCTTCTTGGTATTTTTCTTTGTTCCAAATTTTCTCTTTTTCCTTTTCTTGATATACAAAAAGATTAATAATTTTTTAATATATAAAGGATGATTTTTTATATTAATCGATGAAATCACTGTTTAGATTTTTAAAATACATGTTTTGAAATATTCTTGACACTTTAGGAAGATGATTATTTAGGTAGTCGACAATTGTTTAATATGGTAGAATTTACTATAATCTCTACATTGCTTTAATAAGATGGATAAACTAGTCCTGATGCTTGTTAAGTCCTTAATCAACATCCTATAAATTATTGTAGTAAATCACTTTTGAAAACAATTCCTACTAATTTTGGCACATAACCTATGACCAATTATGCTATTGGTCCCTATGGTTGTTAAATTTTTTAAAATTTAGTTCCTCTACTATAATTCATGTAAATTGAAACCTCCTACTATTTTAATTTAAGAATTCTAGTTCAATAGTAAATGGTATCAATTTTCTTCCATTAATAATGCTGATGTAGACATTGAGTTGTTGACATGGCAAGTCATAATTTTTGCAAAATAAATATTAAACATATACAAGAATTATTTTCTAAAAGTCTTTTTCTGCTAAACAAATGGAGCCTTAAATGGAGTCCATTTTTAATATTTAGGCTACTGTTACATGAAATTATTTTCATGTGACTTTGTAGCTTATTTTTAAAATCTTATCATTTAATCAAGTCTATGTATAGTTTTTATGTTAATTTTATCTTTGAAGTTATTATCTTTTTTAGTATTTAGGGTTTGACATTTTTTGTTTATTAATTGTATTTGAGTATAAATTATAAATCAACTAAAATATTGTAGTATAAATATTTTTTAATATTTTACTAATGATATTACTCTTTTTGATATTTATATAAATAAAATTAATATTGTAATAATATTATTATTTTAATATTAATATAAATATAATTGAGTCTCCTATAATATGAATATCTATAATCATGTTTTAATATTTTTAATTTTGAATCAAAATTTGAAATATAAAAAAAATGCAAGAATAAAAATTTTTCAAAATCATTAGAAGGAGACTAAATCCACATTTTGCATTAAGTATAGAGACTAAATTCACATTGTGGTTTAAGTATAGGGATTAGTAGTACCATTTAACCTAAGCCACATTAGCAAGGTCAACACCGAATCAACGAGGTCAATGCCATGTTAGCAACTCAATGTCTATGTTAGCATTTTTAAGAAAGGAAATTTGACACCATTAACTATTGGACTAGACTTTTTAAATTAAAAAAGTAAGAGGTTTCAATTTAAATGAATTATAGTAGAAAGGCTAAATCTAAAAAATTTAACAAGGATCAATAACATAATTAATTCCTTAAACTATACCTTATTGTTAGCAAGGCTACTGGATAGATCACTGAAAACTATGTCATTTAGAGAAAAGAAGGGAATGGTCCAAGCTTTGCTTTGTTTGTTTCTGGGTTACTGGATATGGTTTGACTACATTGTAGGTGCTTGGGCTCTTCTTCCTTTTTTGCTAAGGTTGTTTTAAGACTAACTATCTAAAATCAAATGAAAAGAGATAAAAAAGTAAAGCAATGTTTATACAAAATAATTGAATTCAAACATATTGTTTGAACATGTCTGTTAAGCTTCATAAAACAAACATAAATGGGCTCTAATCAAACATGGTTGTTAGAAGATAAAAGCTTGGAAACCATGTTATAAGAAAAAGAGTGTAAGAGAGTAGGCAATACCACAAGAACACAAAAAAATACGTGGTTTGGCTATAATGGCCAACATCCACGAGAAAAAATCCAAAGGGCTACATTGTTTATATGATTAAACGTTATGTTAGCTTGTATAAAAGTGCTCTATTTATATAAAAAGCTTTCACCAATTTAGAAAAGAACGGAACAAGAGTATCATATCGTAATCTCTAATATATCCTATTATAATCATATCACAATCTCTAATATATTTATTACATTCACTACTTTAACACCCATTCTCAAACTTAAGGTGGTATTGCGAATACTAACTTGAGATTGCTAAATGTCGTAACATGCCGAACAAAATCTGACATGCCAGACTTAAACAAATAAATTATATTTTCTCATATTAGGATAGGACTAAATTGTTAGACGAATCGCACACCCAGCTTAACCCTAACTTGTCATTATGAAATGACCAAATAACTTGAAATTGCCACCAATATATTTTGGCTAAGTGAGATTGGTAACCTACCGGACTTTATCTTTTAAAGGTTATGAAACCCTCGTAAACATGCTTTGAAATCTGTGTACATAACAGAGACTCACATGGAAAAAGGTTTGGAGTTGGCTATGCATAAAGTGAACATATCTCCTCCACAAGCTCGTAAAACAATCCTATTAATCATAGGTTACCTAAATCTCGATCAAAATTGATTTTGAGTTTTTGATAATTATAATTCCCATATTTGAAATTAATATTATTATTCAGTTAAAAATAAATAAGGTTTTAATCAATTTTGAAGGTCAAAATATTTTCCACACCTTGTCAAAAACCTGGAAGAAAATGAAAGTTTTACTTTTCAGGAAATAAAAAATTTCGATTTACTTGTTTAAAAAGGGTATTCCTTTATTTAAAATAATTAATGAGATGACTTCTAGATACTGGAAGCACACCAACGGACTGTTTTAACTTAGGATATTACCTCGAATTTTTATTTAAAGCTTTGATGATGTCATATTGGGTTTTTAGCATAATAGTACCTAAAAGACTCTAAAGGGCATGCATCAACATTAATATTCCCATATAATCCTAATGGATATGTATTGACAAGAAGGTTCTTACATAATCCTATTACCGAAATAACTTTAAGGGACTTGTTTTGACACGAAGGTTCCCACATAACCCATGGTAAAAAAAATCTCCAAAATAACCTAAGTTTATGGAAACTATCTTAAATGGTTTTAAAATGTATGACAAATGCTAAATGGTCCATAGATTATGAAAATAACCTACCTGGCCTTAAGATGAAAGGAAATTTCTAAATAGTCCCTGTTGTACATGCAATAGCTTAAAGGATCCTAAAATGCATGGAAATGCTAGAATGGTGGCAAAATGCATAGAATTACAAAATGTTCTCTAAAACATAGAAAATAACTAAAATTGTCCTAAAATGCATGAAATTGCATAAAATTTCCTTAAAACATGAAAAAAAAAACTAAAATGACCTTAAAATGCATGAATTTGCATAAATGGTCTTAGATCATGGCAAATGACTAAAATGATGCAAAAATGCATGAAATTACATAATAACATCTAAATGACTAAAATGGTGCTAAAATGCATGAAATTACATAATAACCCTAAATCATGATGAATTACTAAAATGACCTTAAAATGCATGAAATTGCATAAATGGTCCTAAAACATGACAAATAACTAGAATGACCCTAAAATGCATGAAAAACATGATAAATTACTAAAATGACCCTAAAATGCATGAAATTGTATAAGTGGTTCTAAATCATGGAAAATTACTAAAATGATTCTAAAACGCATGAAATTCAATAAATGGTCCTAAAATATGGCAAATTACTAAAATGACCATAAAATGCATGAAATTGCATAATAATTTCTAAATCATAAAAATGACTTAAATGTATCTGTATACATGAAATGACATAATAATCTTTAATAAGCATGAAAACATCATAGAAAAATTACAAGATGGTCACAAATGCATCCATAAACTTTTTTTCTCAACAAACATACAAGAATGGCATTACATATGGATTTATACACAAAATACCCCATTAACATGAAAGTACATGCATTTAACACTACGCATGGTTGTATGGTCGTAATCACAATATTCTCATGAAAAATGCATGAACATATGAATCACTATCATGTTGCAAGAAAATGTCATAGAATGCATGTCATATATGATCTTCAACATAAAATAGCCCATAAATATGAACATACATAAGTGTAGTAACATGCATGGTGGTGTTGCCCTAATCATGGTATTTTCATGAAAAATGCGTGGACATATGAATCATGATTACAATACATGAAAATATCCTAAAATGTATGTCATTCTTGATTTTAAACCCAAACACCCCACTAACATGAACATACATTGATTCACTAATAGGCATGATAATGATGCCATAATTATTATATTTTCATAAAAAAGACAGGAATATGGGAATAATGACAATAATGAATGGAAAGAGCATAAAATACATGAATCATGCATAAAATGAACATGTGTAACATGTAGAGTAAGACTAAAGTTGAAACATGAGAAATTGCTTAATAAAAACTATGTGGAAACTAAGAGACTCAATATAAAATATTTGAAAAACAAGTTTTCTTGATGGAAAGTTAACTTTAAGAAACTTAAAACAAAAATCAGCAAAGAAAATAAAAAAATTGAAGATCATAGCTCAACATTTGGCCATAAACATGGTTTTTACACCTTTGGCTCAAATTATCACCAAGCCAAAGCTTGAGATCATCCAGCTCACAAAAGAGAAAGAAAAAAAATGCTAGAAAAGGGATGGAACTAAGTAAGAAAACCACCTTCAAACAGACTTTGATGATCTCTTTTTTTCTTTCCTTATTTTTTTCTATTTTCTTTCTTTTTTCTTTTATTTCTTTCCGCTTTACTTGTCTGGTTTTTTTATTAAGAACTAGCTTTTTCCCATTTAGTTTGGATGTCCCAAGATTTGGCTAGTCACTCCTTATCCCCATGCACTACCTCCCATTTCTTGATAACTCATGCAAGCTTGCTTGCAAGCAAATCATTTAAGGCTTAAGTGATTTAATCAAGGGGCTGAAATCTTTTAATTTGGGGCATGGATTTAGTTGATCAAAGTGGACAAACTCAACTGTATGGCTTCAAAGAGAAGCCCCTACCCAAATGGCCATAACTTTGTTTTATAAATGAAAAAGTTTTTAACTCTAACCTAAAATAGCAATCTATTCAAATTCAATTGAAATAGAATCAAAATAGTCAAAAAATAACCAAACTAGATGCCATTTAGTTCCAATGCATGATTTGAGCATTAAACTCATTTAAGCTTTAATAACTTAATCCGTGTAGGTGGTTCTCATGCCTATGTTTTAATGTAAAATGTTTTTGAAGGACCTTTTGTATGGCTATAAAGTGATCCAAGCCCATTTGAAAGGTGAAATGTAGGAAAACTTCGGTGAAAAAGTTTGTTCATGATGAAAATTTTTATGCAATATCGATATAGGAGCTTTCAAAACCAAAAATCCATGAAAACCATGACATTGTATCGATATAATGAGCGTTATATTGATGCATTATGATCATGTATCAATACAATGAGTATTGTATCGATATAATATGGCCTTGTATTAATACAATGCATGAACCAGGCCTGGAACGACGAAAATATGATGATGTATCTAAAATGTATCAATACCTCTTCATGAATTTCACAAAAATGACATTCCTTTTACATATTTTTGAATATGGGCCCTAAGTATTTCAAACTTTCCCCCCAAAAGTTTTATTGCTTGGCTCTATATCACTTAATAGTGCTTGGCAACATGGCACCCAACGATCATTCTCCTTTTTATTTTTATTATTTTATTTTATCACCTTCTAATTAAATACTAGGATATCAAAATTTGGTCCAAGAAGATATGGGTATATTTCAACTAAAAGTCTCCAATTTGGCATAGTTTGTTTGAAATGACCCAAACAAAATTAGGTATTTACACTAACTAACTAAAAGAACATGTGGCAAAACATATGACACAAGAATCTAATGTGATGTAACACATAACATGGAATCTTAATAATATTCATGAGTTTGTGGTGGATAGCATGGAAAAACTAATGCTACTTTAGAAATTCGTTGGTGTTAGGTTGAAAAAAAGGATATGTTTTTTTTTCCTTTGAGAGACATTTATCGTTCTCTCATTGCATCCAAGTTTTAACTCTCGATAAGAAAGTGAAAGTGGTCTTGCTATTATTGGTACTGTGGTTAGAGCCGTAGTTTATACTTTCCTGATTGTTAGAGCAATCCTTGAGTGAAATAGGAAAGCATCTCACATGAAAAAAAGGTAATTAGAAAGTTATCAATGCATTAGATTACATCAGTGTTTCATGAGTTTGTAGCCATGTAATGGAAGTCTAATATTGGCTTCAAATCTATTTCTTATTTGTTTTTTGGTAGGGCCAAATGTCTGTCTTTTTTCATGTTTTGTTAAGGTGGTAAGAGTTAAGAATGGTTTAAAGTTTGTCTTTTATACAAAACTTTAGAAGTTATTTTTCCTTGTAATAGATCTTGCCTCATATTTGTTTTATTAGCTTTATTCTTTTATGAAAACTTAATAGTATTTTTCTTGGCTTAGAAAAAGAGAAGGAAAAAAATGCAACAGGAATAAAAACATGTGGCGTAACACGTGATAGGAAAATGTGGCATTACACATTACAAGAAAATATAACATGATAGAACATGTAATAGGAACATAACATGTGACAAGAAAACAAGGTGTAACACATTGTAGGAAAATATGACATTATGGAACACGTAGCAGAAACCTAATTAGGAAAGAACAAAGCAAGAATATTGTATCGTAATCTTTAATACATCATATCATAATCTTAATATATTTAATTACATTTATTATTTTAACAATTTTCTTAAGCTATATATATTTCTAACTTCTAAACATAGATGATACTTTTATATAATATATAAATCTTAACATATAATATACATATACACATTTATTCTAAATAATAAGCAAAAATATGATAAGTTTTCTACTCTTAGGACACCATCACTAATTTTAAGCAATTCAATGCTCCAAATTCATTAACTTTGGAAAGATTTCAAAAAAGGTCTTATTAGTCTTCATAGGTCATTGATAAAAGGTGTCAAAAAACTAATATTTTAGTTCTTATCAACTTCATTTTTCTCATGTATATATGTAAAACTCTATATTATAAAGGTCTATTTAGATTTCACCCCATCAAAATCTTAAGTTCAAATTAAAGGGTTTCATCTCTTAATCTCAACCTTTTTAATTGGTAGGGTCCAATTGGTAACTTGATGTTGTCAGTTCTAGATCATCCCAATGCCCTTTTTATAGTTCTTAAATATGTAGTCAATTGCTTAAGATCCAAAGACAATGGGTTTTTGATAGGAAGCTTTAAAAATGACATTACACTAGCTAAAAATTTTAATGGTTTGAACTAAAGAGTAGATTTCAATGAAACGTGGTAGAGCATTCAACAATTTCAAGCTTTTAATAAATTCATTGTCATCCTATTTAAAAATAGAAATCAAAGATGCCTCAAACGAGTGGCAGAATAACTCTATGAAATTGGTGGTTGCACTATCCACCACGTTAACTGCAAGACACTTATTTGTTTGGAAAATATGGCGGTGGGTTGAAATTAGTCTTCTTTTCTTGAAAAATTTCATCATGTTTCTCACCTATAGATCTTCCTCAAGTAGCTCATTTGGTAATTTCAATTGTGTATTTTCCTTTTCTATCTCTTTACCTTTCATAAGATTTGTTTCATTGTCACTTGGTAAAGTTCCTTAAGGGCCATTATAAATGGCATCAGCAAGCTCAATAACCTGAAGTGATGCTTCTTGACTTTCAAGGATAGCACTTTATTTCTTCATTTAATGCGTTAACATCTATTATAATGCTGGCTTTTCTTTCAAGAGTAAAAACTTGGCTTATGTTGGAAATCTAGGATGAAAGTTTGGATTGGCTAAAAATAAGGCCCTTGAATGTTTTTCCAAGAAAAATTTAAGTGATCACTCTAATCTGGATTGTAGTTATCAGAAAAAACTATTCTGTTGCATATTGTAGTTTCCAACACATTAAACGGATTCAAAATAAATTGCATTTACTAGTATGTCCTCCCCCACATTATTTGTAAGTTATGAACGGGCTTTAGACAGCATTTACACCTTAAGTGTCCAATCTCTAAGAAATTTTAACCATTGTGCACTTAAGGCATTGATTATGCTACTTGGTACAATTCCCCCAAATAACCATTGATAATTATAGAATGCTTTCAATTTAAGCCACCTAAATAAATGCATAAATAAAATATTTGAATTAAGACTAAGATTGCTTGGTATTAATATTAATAAAAATAGTAAAGCAATTCTCCAGCAATGGTGCAAAAACTTATTGTTGGATGTAAACACGAGTGGCATGAATCACAACAAGTAATAGAGTAATGAAGTAGAGTGTTGATCCTACAAGAAATTGTACTAAAATTATTAAATACCAAAATTATAACAACCTAGTATTATCCAACAACTACTAAAATTGTAAATTAAAAGCAAGCTAAAATTAACCAAATAACAAAAAACTTATTTAGTTTAAATTTGTCTTAACACTTCATTTAAATTTAATCAATAAGAAAACTTTAGGATTACAATTTTTTTCAACATTTCATTTAAATTTGTTTTACTTTCTTAGCTTGACCAATGACAATGATTTGTTAACTACAGTCCTAATTTGTTTATTAATATCTTCAGATGATCTTATAAAATATCTCTCTCTACCAATTCATCTCTATGCAAAATGAATTAAGGAAAAACTCATTAAGTTCAGACTTTAAATTGGTTACATAAAACATGCTTGTATATTCTTATCTCACATTCAGATCAGTTCATCATAATAAATGAATATGAAGTATATGTTTTTCAATCCATGTCTAAACACAAAATTCTCTTTTTTTTTTTTTTTTTTCAGTTCATTAAGTTTTACCAAACCAATATAATTAGCAATCATGCAATTAGAAGCACTCAAGTGCAAGATTGAATAAATAACTCAAGTACAATTAAAATCAAGAAAGACGATAAATAATCCAAACTAAATGTTAAGTTTTGTTGCAACCCTAGAAAACTAGTTTAGCTCATGATACATGTTAGAAACACAAAATAAAGGAGTTTAACCATCATAGATATTACAAGAATAATAAAAAGAATTTTAAAAAAAAAAAGAAAAATAGGATTTTTTTTGTTTTTTAATCTTCAAGTTTCTCCAAAATCTCCCTTCTCTTCTAGAATACTTTTGGGGGCTACTCTCCTTTTTAAAAACTCAATGAAAATTATAGCTAAAAAGTCTCCCGAAGTCTAAAGCCCGAAAAACTCCTATTTATAAATAACCAAAACCGTAAAGAGAAATTTAGCGTATAAGTAACATAAGCACTTTATGTTGAAAAATTACAATATTAACGCTACTTTACTCCTTTGTTGTGTTCTCATACCTCAAACTCCTTGGCACTTTGAGCCTACAAAAATAAATATATAGTTCAATCATAAAGAAAATAAATAAAATTAATTTTAAAAACAAGTAAAAATTAAAAACAATCTAAATAAAATCTTTAAGATTTAGTAAACTTTAATATACATAATACTAAATAATTCTATTATATAGAGTTATCATTGGACCCTAAATAGAAGGAGAAATTCAGTTTTGACCTCCCGCTTCTATTTTTTTAATTTTATTAAAATTTTTAAAACTTTAAATTATTTATTTAATTTTTATTTTATTAATTATTTTTAATATAAATTTTATTTAATATAAATATAATTTTAATAAAATTTACTTGTTTATTTTATATATTTTTTTAATCTAATATTTTTAATATCATTTTTTCTTCTCACTATAATATATCTCATTACCACTATTAGTTCTACACTAACAACTTTATATATATATTATATATATCTTATTACTGATTTTAACTTTACAACTATAGTTACCAATCTTACTGCTACAGTAATTAATCTTATTATTACAAAAATTTCTGATCTCACTTGTCATCAAAAAATAATCCTAATTCCTTTCTTTTTCTGCAAAAGAAAGGTATCGCAAGCTTGTCACTACTAGCTTATATGTCCAAGATATATAATATAAAATTTTAAATGAATATGAAGAATAACGCGCTTTATATTTACTGACCTGAGGCAACATTCTCGAACCTCAGCTATCCAACAACACAGCAAATGATTCCAAAAAAGTGCTACAAAACAAATTTTAAAGAGAGTGATTATTGATAATCAGTGCATTAAAAATGATACCGAACTAATATGATCTTATTGCTGACTTAAGGTCTTTCAATTTCCAACTACATAAAAAAATACAATAATAATTAATTTTTCCCAATATATGCTATGAATTCAGATTATCAATTATTAAAGGATATATATATATGGTGAGAGCAAAATGGGGTTCATATTTATAAGTTTGGCTTTATTCCCACATTTTCCAGCAAAGCAATGGGTCATGGACTTTTGACTTTATTGTTGTTAAATGTACATTTAAATAAAAAGAAGATAACTGCAAGAGGTGGAGAAAGTCATCTTATGGTGCGGTGAAAGTATTAGACGAGGAAATGAAACGTAGATTTGTGTTTCTTTTGGATGTTTATAGATAGAGTTGATAATTTGAAATATGATATAAGAAAAAAAATTAAAATACAATACGAGAAGAATAAATAATTTGTATATGATAGATATATAATTATATTAAAATTAATTTATGTAGTATAAATTATTAATATATAAAAATTTACATAAATATATAATCTCTTAATTATAATTATGATATATAAAAATACACTAACATAACATAAGTATACAAATCAAGGGCCGTTTGTGAAAAATTTTCTCTTCGTAATTAAGTAGCTTTCCACCAAAGGTTGTCTTTTTTCTTATCAATAACTTCGGGCTCATCGGTAGACATGGAATGACGGAAAGTTTAGTGCATCAGGTGATCTTTGTAAGCAATATATTAAGCCTGTGGGGATGGCTAATTTTCAACCTTAAACTTTCATAAAAATTAAAAAAAAAAAAAATCGAAGTCTTCTATTTTAGTAAGCAAACGATTTATTAATAAACCAGACAACGATAAAGAACCAACACCCAGGCTAGCAAGCTCAGATAATGGACATAAAAAACTGCTTAAAACACCTAAAAGACAAAAATATCAAAACCGGACAATAAATTGTCAAAAAAACCTACCTAGTCCCACCAAATTCAGTACAAAGAAACATACTGTTCTAATTAGAATTCACCCAAAAAATAACTCATTATCTCATCAAGATATCTGATAGCTTTGCTTGAGAAACAAAAGCAATCAACTAAAGTTTAATGTGTTATTAGTGTTAAGAATCAAGATTGTTTGCAAAGTTCAATCAATTAAAATTAAAGTAGGTAACTTTGCTCGTATTCTCAAAGTAAAATGATAATTACTTTTAAAATAAAATATAATGATAAATTTCAATACCTATCTCTATATAATATGACTAATTTACCATTTAACATGGCATTGTTAATAAACTTTTTTTTTCTTTGAGCTGAAGATTATTAACATTAATAAAATATAAACGATTACAGGAAAGCAACTTCCAATCTCATAGGGCCCAAAACAAAGCGCCTATAAGTTTTAAGGTTAACATTAATATCATCACTAGACAGAAGGAGCAGAGTAATATCACGAAGACCATTAGTAATTGCCGCCTTTCTTGCCAAAAAATCAGCAGCACATCTGCCAACTAGTAATAAAGACGACTCTAACTTTTATAAAATCCAAGTTGTCATCGACGACAGTTGATAGTTCATGTTCAAATATTCATAATTATTTAATTTATTTATTTTTGTTGATTCAAATGTTATAGATTTAGATTATATTTGGATTTAAATATTATAATTATTATCAGCAGCAGATTTGAAATAGCTACAGGTATAAACTCTTAAATATTCATTATTCAAATCTGTATTACTTGTATAAATAACGAATTCAGATATCCGTATCCACTATCAGAATCTATTTTTGTAAAATATTAAAAGTTGATACTCCATGTAAGAATCAAATCTTGACAAATAAGGCTTACCAGACTTCACAAAGTGAGCTAATTTTGGATTTTGAAGTAACTCACTACTAAAATTGATTTATATAAAGTATAGTTATAAGTTAAACGTGTTTCTCAAAATAAGATATAATAATAAATTAATTATAAAACTAAATTAATTAATTATGTTAAAGACCTTTAGACTTAATGATCCATGGCACTTTTACAAAATAATATTTGATGTCTTAATTGGCCTAATTAATTGAATCACTTTAATAACTTAAATATATTTATTCTATAACATAATATGATATATTTTATTGTATATATATTACAATATAAAACAAACATATTGTATATAATATAATATATGTATTAATTATACACTAAATATAATTGTAATGATATAGATTATATATATGATTACTAAATAAATATATATTATAATATGATAGCATGTTATATATTATAATATCAATAGTTTTATAATTAGAATACATCATATTTATAATTTTATATATAAATAATATATTTAAATATTATATATTATATAATATTATTTGATATAATATAATTATAATAAAGAAAGGATCCACTTATGCTAGTGTAAAGCTAAATTAATTTTATGCACTTGTATAACTTTTTATAATATTAATTTTTTAACAAACCGACCATTAGATTTAGTAATATAATTATACTCGTCATAACGTGAAGTTTCGAATGATCCACTATCTCTATCAAATCAATCAAGAATCTTATTTTTTTCATATATGTTTAACGATTAAAATTTTTTACATTGAACATATAGTTAGACATTCTTAATTTATTCAAAACTTGTCGTATATGATCAATGTGATTAGAATATGAAATATGATGGTCAAATTAAACAAATATAAATTGTGCAAAAGATTAGAAAAATATGTAAACCTAATTTATTTTTACACTAGTGTTAAATGGATCCCTCTTATAATATATAATACTGTAATATTATAGGTACGTAATATCAATAGTATCATATGTTCGCAATTTAATACTATTAATAGTATTAATATAATATATTATGTAATGTATTGTCATGCAATATTTTAATTAATAGATAATATATGATATAAGGTATTACTATATGGTATAAATTATAATCCACCATATTAAGTAATTATATTATACTATATCATATATTTATTTATAATATATGAATAATCACAATTATGTTATATACATTATATGTGTATATTATTAACAATATAAATGTATAAAATTAATGTATATTTATTTTGGGGTATTATTATATAAATATATTTTACGTGACTATATTATTATATACTTTCTGTTACTAATGGTTTTTAGTTTATGGAAAAAATACTTTTAACTAATGAAACTAGTTCTTTGTATTATCTAACTTGTTTTTTGTATCTTCAAATTATTATTTTTTTTACCTAAGTTGTTATTATTGTATTTTAGAATTTGTTTGTTGCTTGTTAATTATTAGTGACTTTGAATTAAAATTAAATTTTGATTAATTTTATAGTTTTCTTTAAAAATTTTTTGACTTACTAAATTTAGACTTTTTTGCAGATTAAGATATCTGACGAATAATATTATTTAATTTGGATTCGAATTTGTATAATAATGTGCGAATTTAGTGTGGATAATAACTGGGTTTGGATATTAGAGCAGCTTTATGAATTTAGATATTACAAAAATTACATATATTCAATTCGTTGCCACCGTTAATTCAGTATGACTTGCAGATGAGGTTGATGGACTCTTTGGATATATCTATAATTAATATATTTATGTCATATTTTATATTATTTTTATATTATGATCATGTTTAATGTTTAATATTTTTATATAAATTTGACATGCTAATAATTTTTTAATATGGATTTTGATATGTTCGTGTATTCATATTATGTAGGTTTGGACATATGCATATATTCATGTCACGTTTGTGTTATTCTTAATATAATATCATTCTTTATTTTAATTTTGTTGTATCGTATAATTTTATCATATCTAAATTTATTAAGCAATTATTCGTCTAGAAAAAGATTGGAAAACAAGGGCAGTCTCACTAGACCTAATCATGAAATGAAATTTCAAATAAGCATATCCTGACCCGAGCCTAAGAAATTTTTTTTCATAAGTTATAGCCAGATCATGAACATGCCTAAGGGTTAGTTTTAATGTCAAAATAATGGGTGTTTAGATTTGTAGCCAAATTAGATCTTTCTTATAGCTATTAAAACAAAACTAGCAAAAAAGCCTGCGCTACGCTGCGGGCGTCAACCAAATTAGTAAAAAAGCTTGTCAAAAATAGGAGTGATAGTGTTCTTATGGTGAAGACCATGAATATTAGGAACCTTGCCTACGAGTTATTTCTACTATTACCCTTATATGGTAGGGATTGATGTAATGATGTTGACGATTGTTTTTTCATTTCTTTTAATTCAATCCGAGGCAAGGAATTTCAAAGAGAACAATTACAGCCTAAAAAATCCTTTTTAATAAAAAGAGTATAGCTCCATTGTATGCTCCAAAATAGGTATTTAAAATTTCAAGCAACACAATATTGAACTTCTAGAAACAAAAATGAAAAATAAATTTGTACGTAAGAAACATGAACAAGTGTTATCCTAACATCAACCACAAGTCCAATAAATCGAAACCTTAACTTATAGGGAAAAAAAGGTAGCACATATTTCATGAGCAGTTTATCCATGTGATTAGGGGAGAGATTTGTACTATCTGTTTGACTAAGCTTTGTATCCTGTAAGAATGCTTGATATCACTAAAAAAAATTTTGTTTGGTAGAAGCATTTTTGTTTTTCCTTGTAGTGAATGAAATGAACATCTATGTTTATTACTTGTATTTCTTTTTTTATGTAATATATGTGTAGATACATTATTTTGTCTGATCTAATTTTTTAGCAACCTGGGGCATGGACGTGAGAGGGGGTGCCTGGTGAAAAAGTATTTTTAAGGAGGTCAAGAATGCCTATAGATCATATCAAAGATAAATGCAAAGATATGGCATCAAAGGACGTAGTTCAAGGTGTCTAGGGACAAAAGATATGAGAAAATTTGTAATATTGCTTGAATGTATCAATATATGGTTCTCATGTATCGATACAATGCTCCAACGATCCAAAAATTTGAAATGTCCCAATTTATATCTATACAACATGTAAATGTATCGATACATGAGCTTATGTATCGATACAGGAGCTCATGTATCGATACTAGGCCATGCCAAGACCAAAATGTGCATTCTATAAAGAAATGTATCAATACAATGGTTTATAGTATCAATACAATGATCATTGTATCGATACAATGTTCATTGTATTGATACACTCAAGGTTTTTAGAGCAAATGTATCGATACATTCTGCAATGTTTCGATACATGCAGGCCATTTTCCACGATCCGAGAATTTTTAACTCATCCACTATTGATCAAAACTCGATTTTAACTCATTTCTTTGCATCAAAAAAAGATCAAAACCCATATCAGATTACAAATTTGGACTTTTGAATTAATCAAAACATTTTTGAAGTCTAAATTAGATCAAAAAGGTCAATGTCAGATGATCACCCTACTCTTCTCTAGTTTGTTGACTAAGATCACCATCAGCCACCCTATTTGCTGGAAAATCATTTCAGCATTTAAATCAGCCACCCTATGTCCATCACATTGGCAGCAAGTGCTCCCTATAACCACTCTATAGGCATTAAGCTGACGTCACTTTGTCTCTCTTGAGAAATGACCAAAAACACCTCCAATTTGGCTTTAAAATGCTGGTATAAATAAACCACTTAAAACATAAACCACTTTGTTGCTTCGCTCCAGCATCAGCCTACTTACCTCTGTATATAAAATTATATGAGCCATATACAACACTTTTGAAACGATTCATTTTTGGGAGGGTTTTTAGAAAAGTAGAAGGAGAGCTACGAAATAATATTCTCAAAAGATATCAAAGGTTTTTTTCGGGTGGTTGATGTAAAAATGTGGTGTAACTCCAATTAAATTACATCAAAATCCTAAAGCTACAACAAACGAAACCACAATAATGCATGCAAGCCTTAATAGGGCCATGGGAACATAGAGGTTCACTCAGATGATGATGATGATGGAAAAAATAGAAAATAAAAATGGAGAAGAGGAGAAAATATACCTAAAGAAGATTTAAACTCCTAATACTATCTTTGAATGGCAAGCCAACAAATTTTAGCTCATTTCTTCTTTTTCTTTGCTATGGATTAGCAAGAAAATAATGAAAAAAAAAAGAGATTTTCGGTTATGGTGTCCATGGAGGATAGTTTAGGTAGAGATAAGGGAAAAAAAGGGTTTTGGGAGGGTTTTTAGAAGAGTGGAAGGAAAGCTACGAAATAATATTCTTAAGAAAGCTCAAAGGTTTTTTTTTTGGGTGGCTGATTAAAAAATGTGGTGTAACTCCAATTGGATTACATCAAAATCCTAAAGTTACCACAAACAAAACCACAATAATGCATGCAAGCCTTAATAGGATCATGGGAACATAAAGGTTCACTCAGATGATGATGATGTTAAAAATAGAAAATAAAAATGGAGAAGAGGAGAAAATATACCCAAAGAAGATTTAAACTCCTAATACTATCTTTAAATAGCATGCCAACAAATTTTAGCTCATTTCTTCTTTTTCTTTGCTATGGATTAGCAAGAAAATCGTGAAAAAAAAAGAAAAAAAAAGAGATTTTTGGTTATGGTATCCATGGAGGATAGTTTTAGGTAGAGATAAGGGAAAAAAAGGGTTTTGGGAAGGATTTTAGAAATGTGGAAGGAGAGCTACAAAATAATATTCTCAAGAGATATCAAAGGTTTTTTTTGGGTGGTTGATGTAAAAATGTGGTGTAACTCCAATTGAATTACATCAAAATCCTAAAGCTACCACAAACGAAACCACAATAATGCATGCAAGCCTTAATAGGGTCATGGGAATATGAAGGTTCACTCAGATGATGATGATGGAAAAAAATAGAAAATAAAAATGAAAAAGAGGAGAAAATATGCCCAAAGAAGATTTAAACTCCTAATATTATCTTTGAATAGCAAGCCAACAAATTTTAGCTCATTTCTTCTTTTTCTTTGCTATGGATTAGCAAGAAAATAATGAAAAAAAAAAATTTTGGTTATGGTGTCCATAGAGGATAGTTTTAGGCAGAGATAAGGGAAAAAAAGGGTTTTGAAAAGGTTTTTAGAAGAGTGGAAGGAGCACTACGAAATAATATTCTCAAGAGATCTCAAAGGTTTTTTTTTTTTAGGTGGCTGATGTAAAAATGTGGTGTAACTCCAATTGGATTATATAATGGTGGATTCCAGCCATTAATATGACCTAGCAAAATGGGCACATAGGACTTTGCTATGTATAATGTGATAACTTATTACACCAATGCAAAATCTTTTAGCATTTGATTAGTTAATCTTGCTTCTTCTGAGCAAAGAAAACCTTACACTAGCTAATTAAGTGAGTAATCTCAATTTTATCCTTCACTAAATTAGATTTTCTTATGAAATGCCATGCCAAGCTTGATGAACCTTTCCAAAATGTGTCAATCCAATATTTAAAGCCCAAAAATGTAATCCACATGGTTTGTATGAAGTTATGCCTTATTTTGGATATTTGTGAGGCCAATGTCATGACTAAAATCATGTTTTGGTGTTATGCAAAAAAGGTGAAAATGACATAAATTAAGCAAAATTTACCTATGCGTATTTGATACAATGAGTTTTGTGTCGATACATAGAACAAATTTGCCCAGATGTATTGATACATTGAAGAATGTATCTATTCATAGAGCTATGTATCGATAAACATAGTTGTGTATCGATACAACTTGGCTGAAAATTGTGATTTTTACTTCGGTATAACTCTGTCTTGATATAATTGCTAATATGATATATTGAGCATTTGTATAGATACATGGCCCCTTGTATCGATACAAGCAATGTGTTTTTGAACTTTGATGATGTGAAAGTCATGTATCGATACACTAAAGCCTTATATTGAATATACATGAAAAAAAGTGGATTTTGCACACCTTTGGCTCCTTAAATACATTACTTCAATTGGGAATGAGGAAAACTAATCCATGCTCCTTCGAATGACCTTTATGGCACCTCAAATGATGACTTTTAATACCTTAAATGTTGGCCTGGATAAAATAAGGTGTCAATAGTTCAAAACAACCAATAATGGTATTAGAAGTTTCAAGGCACGTAAAACGAGAAGGCTAACATCCAATTCCCAACTAGTCATATATTATTTTAACAAATGCGAATGTCTACCAATTTTAACGATCAAATATGACCCACTAATAAAAGCACGAACCATAGGTTACCACTAGATTAATAAAACAAAATAAAACAACAACTGTTTACAAAATACCTTTGGCTAACACAAACTATAAAGACAAAAAGCAAAAAACAACCTACGGGAAAAAAATCAATGAGCGACTTCATATTAGCCAAAATACCCAGCATTCAAATCCAAAAGGCAGGACAAATAGAAAAAGACACAAAATTTACCAAACCAAAACCAATCTTTCCAGACAATTTGCTGCTTATCCATATATAGCCATAAATTCTTTTGTAGACAACGGATGAAGACTTTCAAAGGCTTCCATACAATAACAAACGCACAACATTAAGACAGCAAGGCCTCAGACAATTTGCAATCAATGCAAATCTATAGTGCTGATGAGGGACATTTCCAAAGCCTTACATTTGAGTAGTGTGGACAAGAAAGGAACATGTCAACCCATAAAAAACTGACTGTCGAGAATGTAAGCCAATAACTAGTCAAACGCTCGGACGCAAATGTACAGGGGAGAACTTTATTTTTTTTCAATTTTAAAAGAGTGCCAACGAAAAAAGGTCAACCAGCAGAACCCTAAACGATGGATAAAAAAGGTAATAAGATAGCACAGTATGGAGAAGGCCAAAGGCAAAAAGGCCCAAACTAGTTGACGTGGATACACAGGTTTTTTTCACTCCCCTTTTTACCCCCAACAAATGGTGTTCTTATATATGCTCTGACTTGTACCAAAACATTTTTCCCGCTTTATTTTGTACATTGAACCATGATGCTGCATATGTGGTTTAGCATTACAACGAAGAGACACATGCAATTCCAATTCATATTTTTGCCTATCGTATATAGTGGGTTTAGGATTAACTTGTTTGTAAGTTGTATTACAGTGTTGATGATTGTGGGATATTCTTAAATCTTAATAAAGCATTTTCAAACTTGGCCTGGATGAATCACTCTAACATTGAATCGCATAAGTCTAAGGGCATAAAAAATTACGCCCACATTTGTGGATTTCTCAAAATCCAATTTACAAACTTGGCCTTGACAATTATTTTTTGGATTAGATTAACTGCTATTAACCATATTAAAAAAATGTTTCCTATTAAACGATATATTTTTCCCATTAATTACTTAACTTGTTGTAATCAATGTTGTTTGCTTTTATGAGTAAAACTAACTACTATTATTTTATTAAACCTTTAATATTCCCTGTTGCAATATAGACCTTTTGCAATTCTTTTTGAATCATATTAACTATTTTTAACAATCTAAAAAAAATTAAACCAAATAATTTTCCCATTAATTACTCAACCTATAACGTATGTTGTATACTTTTATGAGTAAAATTAACTGTTATTAAGAATCTTAGAAAATAGTTTTATTTTAAACCCTATATATAGGTTACTATGTTATGGCAAAATAGTACGTCAACAAAGTTATATATTTAGTTGAGTTTGATTTGAATAAAAATGAATATAAAAATATCAGTTATAAGCATTAAAAATATTTTTTTTTAAAAAAAAAATAACGGGTCCAAATTAATAAATGGGTTTGGTCCAAATTTAAAATATATAGTTAGATTCATTACCACGTTGTTGTTTAAGTATGTAGAATATTACATTTGCATTCATTTAAAATTAAAAATATTGATTTATCAATATGAACATTGTGTGATACGGCGAAGAGATTTCTAATTCATTCAGCGTGTAACCCGTCGTATGTGACTTACAGTGACAAAGTAATCATTAATACCTTTTTCGATGTAATCCTCTATATAACGTGTGGATATGGTAAAGTGATTTCCAACGTACACCTAAACCTTGGAAGAAGAGACAGGAGGACGTTTAAGTGGGGTCTGAAATTTTGTTAGTTTTTTTAATTTTAAATTTCTAGCAGTATTGATGATGTCTTACATGGTCGTTTTCTAAGAAGTTGTAGTGTTTCATTTTCTCGCATGTTATGCGGTTTTGTTTACGTGTCGTCCACGCGATTCCATTAAGGTGCGCATATGCCATTTCTATTTATGCAAGCGTAACATGTGTTTCATGAAAGGTCTTTGCACATGTGTTACTTTGCCACATCTAGGCACACCACAGAAGATCACATGCCAAATTGAAAATCACCTCACCATATCAGACGATGTTCACGCCAAACAAAATATAAAGAAACAATGCCCTATAACAACCACTAAAACAAATCAATGGACTTGAATGCACACCGCTTATTATTGCAAGAAGATGTGTGCACACGCTTAATAAAAGATACAATAAAAATCATAACTGACAATGTGTAGAGTGCTTATGCATATACATGCAAAATACTAAACATATTTAAAGCAAACAAAAACTCCCTTCATTAATATCAACGTTCTTAAAAGATATAAAGTTTATGCAATACATAATACCATTTCTCTAGGGTCGCATGCGTAAAACACAATATTACAATTTCACCTAAGATATTGATAGGTGGCCATTTTCGATTAGCTCAAAGACACAGACAAGAGATTGGACAATAAAAAGGGAAATCAAAGATAGAGATCGAGACACTAAAAAAGCAAAAGGATTTGTTTTTCTACAAATACGAAGAATAGTGATTGGGCAGCATGAGTCTTGAAGACCAGTTGAAAAAGTTGCGAAAGTGAAGGCTGAAGTTGAGATGGAGAAAGAGATTTGAGAACTTCCTTATATCCGCCACCAAATCTCTGCACACATAAGTTATAACAGCCAACAAAAATAGAGAAGCTCCTTATAACGACCAAGAAAAACAATCTTCGAACAATACACACCTTTCCGAACCCTTCTACAAGAAACCTCATTACTATGTTCCTTAAATCAAAAACTCAAAACCTCGCATCCTTTCCCTCTATGAAGTACATCATCAACTTACCTCATTTATAAATCAGCTCTTGTTGCACTGATTTAACTACGTAATCCCCCGATTTGATCCCTTTTCCACACATGGCTCACTTATCCTATGTACATGCCACCATTATGCCACATATCTTCCCAAAAACTCCATGTTAGTCCCACCAAGTCCCCTTCGGAGAACGATTAGCCCATATTCAAACCACAATCAATGCAATTAACACTATCATTACCCAAAAATATGCTTTGACTTTATTTTAAAGTATGACAATTCAAGCAATTTAGAATATTGTCTTGCTTTGCTAATTATCCAAAAAAAATTGCGTTGCTATATAGCTGACTTCTTTATTATCTATAAGTGTTCAGGGTTTAAATATTGAAAGCATTATTATTTATAAACATTTGAGGTTATAACAAGTCAAGTAATGCACACTTAAAGTTAAAGCAATTCAAATAATGTTGTCTTATTAGCTTAGAAATTAGCTCAAATAGACTTGTTTTGCATATGGCCATCGTATGCTTTGAAAAACGTAGACGAAAATGAGAGAGTAACTATGGAATTGAACAAAAGTTATTTACCCATTTTTTATTCACAGAATTTCTGAAGCAAAAAAGCTTAAACACTACTGGCTAAATGGATCTTAAATTTTTAACTTGAACCAAATATAACCTATCAAATTTGGGGCCTTCTCTTTCCAATAGAATCAAACTTTTTAAATTGTCATGGCCAGAATTCCTTTGACCCGTATTTGTTTGTACCAAACCCAACAAAAAATTAGAAAAATAACTTTATCAACAACAAAAAAAATATATATATATCCTGTAGCATTTTAATGAGATAGAAGTTTAGTTATTTTTAATTAGATTTAAACAAAATGAGATCCATTTAAAAAATTAATAGGCTTGGTTACAGTAGGGAATAATCATTGTCCAACAAGATATTCACATCGTTAAACCATTTATATACCAAAAACCGAGATAACATGCATTATCAACAAAAAGAACAATCTCTGCAGTACCATAGTATAGCGGTTCATAGCAGAAAAAAGTAGTTATTGGATCGAAGACTTTCTTGGGGATCAGCTGTGGATGATCCTCCTAATTATCTCCATAGTGAATTTTGTCTTCTTCACCTACTTGAAATTGCACTGATATTTAACTTTCAACTTGTTGTCTTCTACAAACTTCCTCCTAAGGAGACTTTATTGCGATTGTTACAATTGTAGTTGATGTTCCACTCTGTTTGCTATGTTGCAAGTTGCAGGCACAACGTTACTGAATGGTTTGGCAGATGTTTGCAAGCAAATTATCTTGGAACATGCTGTCAACGATAGATAGATATACAATTTAAGAAGATGTATTTTGAGTAATGAATTGCCGAATTGTCATTAAATGGAGAGAATTACCAGCAGAAACGGTAAGTTGGTAGCCAACGGAGTTAATATAAACTGAAATTATGGGTGGTTATCTTCTTTTTCTTCGCTCTCTAGATCAATAATTTCATCACACGTTTCCTTCTTGATATTTGATGGACCAGCTTCCTGTGCTGCCTTTGATCAAGGTCCGCGTCTTTTTAAGTTCGCTGATTCGACTTCACGTCTCACATTTGATAAAGAATTGCATTACCTCAAGGTTCCTGTGTTGGATTTTATGTGGCCCATATGATAATAAATAGATCAAGATAATTAAATCAAATTATTAAGGTAAAATTATAAAGTAAATCCTATTCAGTTTAACTACTCTAGTGATAAGAG
>JBBYHK010019934.1:0-10795 GCA_038382065.1 Adansonia grandidieri | reverse complement strand
GTGAAAGAAAATAAGTAGATTGAATTTCTCAAGTTTATAAAACACAGTGAGTATAGTATCATGGTGCAAATGAAGTAGGAATTGGTAAAAATCTCTATGCTAACCCTATTGCTCAGTTCAGAGCTGAACCAAAATACTTTGGTAAAGGTGCTTAAACATGTATATGTCTTTTAGGATATCTCAGAAAACTTACCTGACCACATGTGAATAATATCATTACCGAAAATTTCATCTCATTCAGCAATGAAAAGATCCTGCTAAGAGGAATAACTTTAGTGAAAGCTCTTCACGTAATAACTTATTACCAGGGGACTACAATGCCTAGGGTTTTCATCGATAATAGGTTGTATTGAACATGATGGCACTAGTCACTTTGTCCCAATTGCCAGTTGACTTGACTCAAATTAAACACAGCCAGACAATTGTAAAGACTTTCAATGAAACACAAAGAAAAAATTAAAAAAACTATCTAGATCGCTTTTAATATCGGCCCTTGCCTAAATAAAGTTCCATGTGATAGATATTGTCCCTACATACAACTACTTGTTAAGATGGCCATGGATCCACTATTAGTGTTGTACCAATATTTTTTTCATCAAAAAGTTAAATTCATAATAGATAAGAAAGTGGTCAGCCTATTCGAGGAGGAAGATATGATAGCCATGACTTTCACTAAAGCCCCTTACATCAAAGCAAATGCCAAGGTTGAAGAATGCTCATTCAAGGCCTTTAAATTTGTCAACGTCGCTTACATCATGAAAGGATCTTAAATCCTAAAACCTTAACTCTTAAAGAGCACTTACATAAGCTCAAGATTATGGTAAAGAAAAGTGCTCGAGCAGGAAAGGGACTAAAACAGTATCTACAATGGATGATTCAATCAATTAAGGTAACTAGCAAGAAGGGTAAGCATGGCCTGAGTTTTAAGGTGAATTAGAATAAGAAGAAAAAGCTTGAAAATAAAGCTTTCTACCATGGGGCAAGAGTCAAGTTGGAATTCAGCTTTGTACACCTCATAGAAGGAAATTTTCTACCACTAAGGCATCATCAACAAAGGGATTGAAATAAAAGAGGCAAAAAATGTCGTGATGATGATCAATAAAGCCTTCGAGAGGTTTCAAGTCGCTGCTATAAAAGAAGATTACCAAAAGCTGGAAGATGATCATGAAATTTGCTCATTTCCTCTTGGATACATCTGGAAGAATTGGACTATTACTGAAACAACTATAGTGTTTAGGCTAATTCCATAGTAATTCCAAGAACTCGCCTTATTTGTCTCGGCCCAAAGACATCCAAAGATCTTTTCATAAAAGGGCTTAAAATGCTAAATCATCATTTTAAGAAATGAAATGCAAATCAACTTTTATGAACCTTCTATTTTCTTTATACTAAAGCTTTTTTTCCTTTGTACATATGCATATGCAAATCATAATACATTTTTGTTTGCCCATCATTTCCCTTTCTTTACCTTTACAGATTTCTTGATAGAAGAAAAATGGATAATCTCATGTAAGATTTGGAAATCGATTTTGAATAGTTTATTTATTTAAACAAAGCTAATTTCGAAGATGATATTGATGATTACACTCTGCCTCCTGATTTTTTAAAATTAATTGAGCATAAAAATAAGCAAATAATGCACTATAAAGAGACCACGAAGGTTTTAAACTTAGGGGATGATAATGACAAGGGACCACTATCATCCCTACTACTAGGAAGGGGTTGGAAAATATGCTTTAAGATTTTTTAGATGTCTCTGATGGTCATATCAAGATATGTTAGGCCCAAATATGGAGATTGTGTTCCATACGTTACTTCTGAGATCAGAATGCAAGCTGTTTTAGCAAAAGTTAAGAAAAGTGAAACCAAAAATGCTTTTGAAGGTTAAAGATAAAGTGAAGAAACAATTTGAGGCTGGATTTCTTGAGGTGAAAAAATATCTAGAGTGGTTGCAAATATCGTCCTAATTTTGAAAAAAAATAAAAAAGTCAAAATGTGCATGGATTACTGAGATCTGAATCGAGTGAATTCAAAAGATAATCTTCTTTCTGATATTGACATTCTGATTGATAACACTGCAATAAACTATCTGTTCTTTTCCATGGATGGATTCTTGAAGTACAACCAAATTATAATGGCATTGAAGGACATGGAAAAGACCATGTTTGTCACAATGTGGGGTATCTTTTGTTATAAAGTAATGCCGTTTGGGTTAAAGAATGCTAAGGTGACTATCAAAGGGCGATAATCACTTTATCCCATAACATGATGCATAAAGAAATCAAAGCATATGTGGACAATATGATCACCAAATTACCCTGAAAAAAAAAAGCATGTCACAAATTTATGAAAGTTATTCAAAAGGTTGAGAAAATACCAATTGAAGTTAAATCCAACAAAGCTTATCTTTGGAGGGAGATCAAAAAGTTGTTAGGCTTTAATAAGTGAAAAAGGCATTGAGGTTGACCTCGATAAGATTAAAGCTATTTAGGAGTTGCCACCTCCATGCATGCAAAAAAAAGTGAGAAATTTCCTTAGAAAATTGAATTACAATGCCCATTTCATCTCTCCCAGGTTATGGGTAAATGTGATCCAATTTCTTGGCTTTTCCAAAAACACAATCCAAGAGAATGGGATGAAAAATGCCAAAGTGGATTTGAGAAAATGAAACATTACTTGTTGAATCCACCAGTTCTAGTACCATTGTTTCGAGATAACTTTTATACTATATCTCACCGTGTTTGTAAAGTCGATAAGATGCATGTTGGGGTAACATGATCAAACCAAGAAGAAAGAAAGAGCTGTCATTACCTCAGTAAAAAGTTCATGGATTTCAAGGTAAATTCTCCCAAGTAGAGAAAATATGGTGCGATCTAGCTTGGACCGCACAAAGGTTTAGACCGTACATGTTTGCACCAAACCATGTGGCTGATTACAAATATAGATTCAATTAAGTACCTCTTTGAAGTAGCACCATTATTGGGATAGATAACTAAGTGTAAGTCTTGTTATTAGAATATGGCATAGTCTATGTAAGTCGAAAATCTATAAAAAAAAAAGTACTATTATTGAGTTTTTGGCAAGTCTAGCGCTTGATGATTATAAACCTTTGAGTTTTGATTTCCTGATAAAGACCTAATTAATATTTCCATCGAAGAAGAAGGGAGCAATTTGAGGAATCAGTATGGAAGATGTATTTCAATGGGCTTTAAATGCTTTCGGCCATGGAATTGGGGCAATTTTGATATCCTTAGAAGGGGACTATTATCTTTTCATGGCTAGATTGGATTTTAACTACACAAATAATATAGCAGAATATGAGGCATATGTTATGGGACTCTGTGCAGCCATTGGAAAAAAGACTAGAGTGTTAAAAGTCTTTAGGGATTTAGCACTAGTGATCTATCAATTGCGTAGGGAGTGGGAAACTCAAGATTTAAGATTATGGCAATATAGAGAATTGATTCAAGAATTGTTAGAAGAATTTGAGAAAGTAGACTTTGTTCATTTACCTTGAGATGAGAATCAAATGGCATATGTTGTAGACATTCTTGCTTTGATGTTCAAAGTAAATAAGGGAAAAGAAATTACCTTAATTCAGATGAGTTTTTATGAATCTCCCATGCATGACCAAAATGTCGAAGTGGAGGCAGATGGTCTTTCTTAGTATTATGACATCAAAAGACACCTCAAGGATTGAGAATACTTGAAAAGTACCACCAAATTGACCAATGGACATTAATGAGGTTGGCAATGAGCTTTGTTCTAGATGGCAAGATCCTCTACAAAAAGAATCATGACCAGATGTTCCTAAGATGTGTGGATGCCCCTGAAGCATAAAGAATCTTGAAAGAAGTGCACGAAGAGGTTTGCGAAATGTATGCAATGGCCACAAAATGGTAAGGCAAATCTCAAGGCAAATCATAAGATTGGGTTATTTTTGGATAACCATGAAAAGTGACTATGTCAAATATGCTCGAAGATACCATAAGTATTAGGTTTTTGCATATATGATCCATGCTTCACTTTCACAATTGCATGTCATATATGCGCCTTCGCCTTTTTCAATATGGGACATAGATGTCATTTAGCCAATTTTCCTTAAAGCTTTTAATCATTATCATTTTATCTTGGTGGCCATATAGATTACTTCACCAAGTAGGTTGAAGCAACCTTCTACGTAATGTAACAAAGACAGCGATTGTAGATTCTTGAAGGGCAATAGCATTTGCTGGTATGAAATTCTTGAGAGAATCATAATAGAAAATGCCTCCAATGTGAAGAACAAAATGATGAAAGAGGTATGCACCCAGCTTAAAATTTCATATCACAATTCAGTAACATATCTTCCAAAAATGAATGGAGTCTTGAAGGTAGCTAATAAGGACATTAAGAAAATTATGGGAAGATGGTGGAAACTTACAAGGGCTGGCGTGAGAGGCTTCTCTTCACCCTCTTGGCTAATCGAACTGCAGTTTAAACTTCAGCCAGGGCTACTCCTTACTCAGTAATCTATGTTATGAAGGCTGTTCGATGAATAGAAGTTGAAATTCCCTCACTTCAGGTACTGATGGAAACCAAGTTAAAGGAGGTTGATTCGGTTCGAGATCATTATGAATAATTGAATTTCATCGAAGAACAGAGGCTAAAGGCAATCCAACATAGATAGATATACCAAAAAAAAAAGATAATAAGAGCCATGATAGGAAACTCCATCTAAAGCAATTTCACAAGAAGAAACTAGTGTTCAAGAAAATCGTTCCTGTTCAAAAGGATACGCTGGGCAAATGGGCGCAAAATTGGGAAGGACCCTACGTAGTTTAAAAAGCGTTTTTGATGGAACGTTGATTTTAGCAAACATAAATGCGAATACGTTGCTTGACCCCGTTAACACTAATAATGTAAAAAAGTATTATGCCTAGAGGCCAGCAACAACATCAAAAAAATAAAACAAGAAGAAAGAAAAAAGAAAACAAAAAAAAACAATACATTGGATGAAAACCCAAAAGGGTGTAGAAAAAGATAAGAAAAAAAGCAAAAAAAGGAAACAAGAAAAAAGAAAAAACTTTGGATGAAAACCTAAAAGAAGGTTTGAATAAAGAAAAAAGAATAATAAAGGCAATAAAAAAGGGAGGCATCGGGTTGAAAACCCGAAAGGGCACCTCGAGCACTTAAAAAAGAATGAACAAAGCACAATTTGCAGAAAGGTTGAGATTAGAGAAAGAAGGCACTATGTAATCGAAAACATCCTCAAGAGATTGGTTTACACAAGAGTAAAAAAATATCTCTGAAGGGCTAAATGGGAGATTGCATCTATATAATATTTGGAGTGATGCCAAATTACTTTTATACCCCATCTTTATTTTGTTTAGAAGTTAATATTATATTATATTTTCTTTTCTTTTTTGAATACAAATACATATTTATCCCTATCTTCATTTGATTTCATTTATAGCCATGCTACATTTCTAACAAATGATGATTAATAGTTTAGAAAGAATCATAAAAAGATTTCTTTACATTACTCTGAGACTAGGTCAAAACATTATAAGGACCCTGCTTAATATTTTAATTTTTTGGATGCTCTAGGAAGGATTAGAGTAAACAAATAATCCGTTTAAGAAAATCAAGAGATGTGGTTAAGGACTATCCCAGACGAGAAAAAAGATGAATCCCTTCAAAAGATTGCTTCGAAAGAAGATCAGGATAGGCATAGGCTCACCTCGTTAAAAGAAAAAGAAATATGTACAACATTTTTCTAAAAATATGTTCAAATTCAAATATAGACTAGGTTTGAAATTGTTAAGAATTAATAATAACAAAACCCATAAATCAAAAAACGTATAATGCTATCTCAAGAATTCATCATATGCGTCCTGCATGGACATTTTTTGTATTCGATGACTAGCAAATAAAAAACCATGCACAATATTAGGAAAAGCAACAAATATTCTGGTACACCTACTTCTTCAAAACCAAAGGATAAATCCTGCATTCTTTCAAACAGAATTGAGTGTTAGACATTGTATCCACCCAAAATTAACTATCATGGTTTCACCTTGGTCAATCCTTTTAGATTATGGTTCTACTCTGGTCGTTTACTTGACTATCATGGTTTTGCCCTAGTCAATCCCTTTCAACTTAGGTTTTGCCTTGGTCACTCCTATGACTATTATGGTTCTACTCTGATCATTTCCATGACTATCATAGTTTCACCTTGGTCAATCCTTTTGGACTTAGGTTTCAGTAGGCTATAAATGAACCAAGCTTAAACAAACAGATCTTTGTTCATGTTTCTTTATTTATTTTTGGGTTTATTCGTGTTCATTAAGAATTTTAAATTTGTGTTTATATTCATTCATTTAAGATTAGATGTATTCATGTATGTTCATTTAAATTAAATGAACTTTTCACAAACACTAAATAAACATGTTCATGAACATATAATCAAACATGTTCATGAACAATTAAAAATATGTTCATGAACAATAAAGAAATAAATCTAAACAAATTTAAACAAAGAAACAAACAAATGTGTTTATTAGTTTTAAATATAAAAAAATAAAATGTAAATATTATTAATTATATTATAAATAGAACACAAATAATAATATTAATTATATTATAATCAAATAATAAACGAATTTTAAACAACTTTCAAAATGATTTATCAAATTAGCTTTATATTATTCACAAATGAGCTTGTTTGTGAATATAAATAAACTGAATATACTATGTTCTTGTTTGGTTCATTTAATAAATTAGCCTTAAAATCTTGTTCATATTTATTTATTTAGCTTAATAAATAAACATAAACGAATAAAAATTGAATTGTTCATGAATTGTTCATTGAACACTCTATTTATTTATGTCCTAGGTTTCACCCTAGTCACTTATATGACTATTATGGTTTTCCCTGTTTATTCCTATGACTATTATGGTTCCATCTTGATCATTTCCTTGACTATCATAGTTTTGCCTTGGTCAATCCCTTTCAACTTAGGTTTCACCCTGATTACTCCTATGGCTATTATAGTTCCGCCCTAATAATTTCTTTGACTATCATGGTTGTACCCTAGACCCCTAGCCAATCCCTTTCGACTAAGGTTTCACCCTAGTAACCCATATGACTATTATGGTTTCACCTTGGTCATTTCCAAGATTATCATGGCTACACCTTGGTCAATTCCTTTCGATTCAGGTTTCACCCTAATCATTTCTTTGACTATTATGGTTTTACCCTAGTCAATCTTCCTACTTAGGTTCCGCTTTAGCCACCCTTTTAGCCTAAAGTTTCACCCTTGGTCATCCTCTTGTTATTTATTTTCAATTTTCCACTAGAATTTTTCTTTCACTACACATTTATTTAAACTTAACTTTCCAAGATCTTACAGCCCGGACGAAAAGTTATTTATGGTTTTTGCCCTTTCCTGATTCTCAGTAACGACCAAAGAGGGATAGTTGTAAACACTTAATTTCGCCTGAGCCTTTTTTTTTTTTTACAGTCCAAGAATATTCAAGATCGAAAATTGGGTGATCATCCCGATAGGGGTCCACCTCCTTATGAGGACTAAGTTTTTTGGGATCTATTTTGTCATGTCTAAATGGTCACTCGCACACATGAATAAAAATTGTCATTTCAAAGGTCATAAGAATGAATGTCGATAAAAAAATGAGAATTAGTGTGAAAAATTAGCTTTTACTTACCTTTTTGTAGAATTTTGAAATTTATTTTGGATATGATATCATGATCAAAATTTTCATTTTTAAAACTTTTTTTGGATTTTTTCGTGAAATTTTGAAAGTTGACAGTCACATATTTTTATTGATACATATGTAGTATTTATGCCGATACTCGTCCCAAAAAATCTAAAATGTTCACCAAAAGTCTATATTAGCACTATGTCACGAGGTATCAAATTGTCAAATTTATTAATCAATTTCAAAATTTTCATAATACTACAACTCCTCCTTATAAAAATTGTTCAATAAAAATTGACTCGGATTCTGACTTTTTTATTCTTACCATTTAATGTTTTGAGCAAGGTGGTAAATTCAATTCATTTCTCTAAATTTGAACCTATTTTAGAATTTTTATTCATCTTTAAAATATGAAATTTTCTATCTGGTAAAGTTTATCCGTAAAAGTTTCCAAAGTTTAGAATTTAGTCCTTTTTGCATAATTTCGATAAAGTAGTGTGCATATTTCCAACTCATTTCTTTTTCTTTTTTGATTTCTCATTTTTATCATAAAATTTTCTTCTATAAGAGTTTTCTCGTAAACTTTTTCATGTTTGAATTATTTTTAATCTTGTTTTTTTCTTGCACATAAAATTGTCTAATTTATTTGCAAAAATTCCTTTTAGAGTTCAATAATTGGATTTCTCCAATAGAGATTTTATTTTTTAAAAGCCAAAGGAATTTTTATTCTAATAGGCTTTAAAGCCTATGAATTTTCTAATAAACCCATCAAGCCCATTTTATATCCTCCAACAAGTTGAATAAGCTCTTTTCTGTTTTCCAACAAGCCCAATATGCCCATTTGAAATTTCCAACAAGTCAAACAAGCCTATAGATTTTCCAACAACCCCCTCAAGCTTATTTTGGCTCACTATCTCTTTTTTCCTTTAATATTTTTTTTATATATACACATCAAATCATTTTATTTATTCTAAAAAAATTTCCTTATAGATTTTTAATTGGACCTCCCACTTGAATAAATTCTTAATTGAATTTATCATGGGGACTTTTGTTTCTTGAATACACGAATTTTAATTTGTTGCAATTTAATCATATCAATTCATTTTTTCATGAAATTTCTAATTAAGATTTTTTATTTTTTGCATTTTGATTTTATTTATTTCTTCACTTCCAAAATTATTTTTATATATGTAAATTCATAAATTAATTTTTTTGTGCATAATTTATTTATTTTTATAATTTACTAATTTAGTTGCATGAAAAACAATTTGGTTAGAATTGAATTTTCTTTTAATTGATTTAGTTTCATTTTACTATGCCATAATATTAAACACATAATCATCATGAAAGCTAGATAGCTCACTTACAAATTATTTCACTAATGCATTGTGGATTATGACAAGAATCAAGAAATTATGTCCAAGCATTAATTAAGCTTCACCTACCAAGCAACCAAAATTGACCAAAATTTATGAAAAAAAGGGGAAAATTTTGGCCAAGGGAGGATTTTCCCTCTCTGGTCTAATCATCCCTTGTAAATGAAGGGAGGATGTATCATTTGGCTATGTCTAAATTAATTGGGTCAATTTTGGTTGCTTGGTCGGTGAAGTTTAATTAGTGTTTGGACATAATTTCTTAATTTTTTTGTCATAATTCACCATAAGTTAGTCAAACAATTTGTAAGCTAACTATCTAGCTTTCAGGATGATTATGTGCCTAACATTATGACACAGTTAAAATGAAACTATATCAATTAAAAGAAAATTCAATTCTAACCAAATTATTTTTCATACAACTAAATTAGTAAATTATAAAAATAAATAAATGATGCACAAACAAAATTAAATTATGAATTACATGTCTAAAAATAATCTTTGAAGTGAATAAATAAATAAAATCAAAATGAAAAAAAAACAAAAATCTTAATTGAAAATTACATTAAAAATGAATTGAAAGAATTAAATTGTAGTAAATTAAAATTCCCCATGATTTTGAAAAAGAAAATTTTTTTGGGTGTTTTTGGTAATAGCTACTACCAAACTCAAATCATCGCCAATATGCATGAAATCATAAAGAAGATGAACATATAAGCATATTTTATGAGAAATTTACATGAAAATACCAAGTAAAATAGAACAAAAATAATATAAACATATTATTATACTAAAACAAACATTATTTTCACAAAAACATTATCTTAACCATAACTAAATCATTATTGAAAAAAAAATATATGAACAAATAATCTACTAAAAAAAAGATGGTTCATGGCTTTCGCACTTGGCCTTTAGACATGGATTAATAATCCATGAACATAAGTGATCACCGAGCTCACCAAAGGAAGGAAAATGAAATGAAATGAAATGAAGAAGATGAGCACCATGGAAGAAGAGATTTCTATGTAAGCTAACTTAAAAACTTAAACTTGGGAACAAAAACTTTTAGAAACTTTAGGTGAAAAACCAACTTTTGCTAAGAAAACTTAAAAAAAAAAAAGGCATGAAACATCCTCACTCTGGAAATAGAGGAAGGATTTTGCCAAGGGAGGATTTTCCCTCCCTTGGCCGAAATTTCGCTTTTTTTTCATGAATATTGGTCAATTTTGGTTGCTTGGTAGGTGAAGTTTAATAATGCTTGGACATGATTTCTTGATTTTTTGTCATAATCCACCATGCATTAGTCAAACAATTTGTAAGCTAGCTATCTAGCTTTTAATATGATTATATGTCTAACATTATGGCATAGTTAAAATGAAACTAAATCAATTAAAAAAAATTAATTCTAACCAAATTATTTTTCATGCAACTAAATTAGTAAATTATAAAAATAAACAAATTATGTACAAAAAAAAATTTAAATTAATGAATTTACATGTATAAAATAATCTTGATAGTGAAGAAATAAATAAAATCAAAATGCAAAAAAAAAAAAAAAATTAATTAGAAATTCCATGAAAAATGAATTGAAAGGATTAAATTATAATAAATTAAAATTCCCTATGATTTTAGAAAGGAAATTTTTTTGGGTGTTTTTGGTATTAGCTACTACCAAACTCAAATCATCACCATGAAATCATAAAGAAAATGAACATATG
>JBBYHK010019913.1:0-10796 GCA_038382065.1 Adansonia grandidieri | reverse complement strand
CAGAGAAAAGAAGTAATCTCTAGCGCACTATTATAACAATTTATGATGTTAAAACAACCCCCCTTCTTATACACACACATGCATAAAGATAAATGACAGACTGACAGTCGAAGCTGATCATAAAACATTTTACTGTGCAGACATATAGTTATCACTGCACCTAAAAAATTCTTCGACATAACGATTTGATGGCAAAGACTTGTAGATTTGCTTATCAAACTTGCAGTTTCTTGAAATATGCATTCCAATTTAACTAAAAAAAAGTAAGCAGTAAAATAAATGAGGCACAGAAATGCAGCAATCTATTCAGTTTTTACATGGCAATAAGATGAGTTAAGCAACTTTCACACTGTACTTCAACATGGATCTCTCAATCACTAGCAATAAGCAACGTGATGCAACTATTCATCAAACTTACCAGGTAATATATGAAGTTTAGAACGGGATGGTTCAAAACATCAAGGTCTGCATCATGGTCAAATGCATCAAAGCACATCTAGACAAAAAATAACAATAGAGCACAAATTAGATAAACTTTGGACGAATAACCAATGATTGATCAATTAGATAAATGATCTAAACCAACTAGCAGCTAATGGGTTCAACTAAAATACTTCTTTTTTTGACAAAAATGCTATAACATTATATGTATTTAAAAGTTTTACAAAGGTCTAATAAAACATGCTTGTAGCATTCTAAAAGAAATATGAAGGGGTTAGTAAAGCCTGAAAGGCTACCATGACGCATCTGACGAGGAAACACGAGAAGCATATGGTGGTCACATATCCAACCTGCCCAAACCCAAAAGAAAAAAATAACAATAAAAATAGTAAATAAAAGGCGAAATTATTGGACTCAAAAACCACAACTACATTAAAAGTACATATATACTTCTTGCAGCTTCTTACGCCGCCCTTTGGACTCTACTGGGAACCGCTGCAACATTAGGAAAAGCCTGCAAGGATATGATATATTATTATAAAGCTTTTCCATGCTCACACGATACACAAGATATATTTATGATATGGTTTTGCTGGTCTCTTGGTAAATGAACAGGGGCAATTGTAGTTAAGAGATAATAAAGCAATATCGATTGACAAAAAAAGGGTCATCATCAATCATTTTCTCCGAAAAACGCCATATAACCCAGAATTTATTTATCATCAAACGAATAATACCTGTTCCATACACTGTTGCTGACAGGATGATCAATGATAAGTATAAACATTTACCAAAATGTAAGTGTCTGTGAAGTGGTGCACACCTGTGTTAGTACATCCATCTTAAATAATTTTAATTAATTGAATTTATTGTTATATTTTTGTATTAATTGTACATGAGTGTTTTGTAGTCCAATATATTGATGTTTTCGATATCAACATATTGATGTATTGTATATTACAAGTATATGGGTAACACCTATGCCCTTCCTCGTTTTGTTATACCAAGGAAAGATCCTCTCCCTTAACTCGAGAACCAGCTATCAAAGTATATGTTATAGACTAAGTTTTTACTCTACAATCGCCATGCAAATTGAATGTAAATCATACAAGTAGAAAATTTTTAAAAGTAGAAAAACAATAGAGGTTTAAAGCAACAATATCTTTATATTTATTACTTCACAATAAAATGTGAAATACATTAAATTAATTGTGAAATGCATACATGTCAGTAAACTTCGATATTTTCAATCAACTAACACAAACAAATTTGTTTTTACTATCTAAAATAAATTCCAAAAAAATGCAAAAAATTCAGAAATCCACATCACAAACTATTTCATAGTCTAAAAACAGAAATAAGATAATAAATGTAATAAAAATAAGAAGGAAAATAAGGATAAGTTATTTTCATCTTCAAAACATCCAAACCCCTTAAGCAAATTTAATAAGTAAAATATATATATATATATATTATAAATATAAATTCAGCTTGAGGGACAAGTAACACAATAAGTCCCGTAGTTATACTAGATCCACAGTGAAGTAAGAGAAACCATTTTAACAAAAAGATGAAGAGTTACAAATAGAAGGCACAATTCTAAAATAACATAGAAAAGACAATGATATATAGGTTTCAGCATGTGTGCTTCTAAACATAAACCAAATTATCACACTAAGCTTGCTCCACTGCCATTAAAACGATTAACAACAATACAATTACCTCCCACCATATAGCAAAAACCCAAGAGCTGCAAACAATGACACCCCTGCCCATATACATAAAGTCAGGATCAAATAATTTCATTCATTATTGAAACAAATTACAATGTGATTAAAATCTATAAAGCATCTAAAATAACTAATGATTATCCATGATAAATCTACAGAGCATCAAAAGTTACTCAACTATTAACTATTATAAATCAGCTAAGGATACCGAAAAGACTTACCTGCAAAGAACATCTTAGATAGAATGACCAAAACTGGGATATACTTCCACCACAATACCAGCCACATTGCAATCTGAGATCAATTCCCCCAAGCCCCAGATCAGGAAAAAAATTAATTTTATTAAAACCTAGTCAAACATAATAGTTTCAAAGGAAATAAAGCATGCAACACTACTAACAAGGGTGATAGAATGACTGAACTTGCTAGGATAAGAAAAAGGTTTGTAGTTACTACTAAATCTACAACAAGTGCCATTAACATCCTTGCACTGTTCTAGCAAAAGAAATATTAAATTCTAACCTACTAACTTAATTTTATGGTTTAACCCTCAGCCAACCAACTCACAGTTTATAGAAGCCAGCGTCAGGGTAGCTTATAAGCATTATTTCAGCAGAAGAAAGTGTGAAAAAATATGAAGGAAAAGGAAGCTATTGTGAAAGCATAAAATAAAATAGAAAAGGACAGAGTGTCATTCATTAATGAAATAGTTTCAAGTTGAAAAGTGAAGTACCTATATACAAGCAATTAAGTATAATATAATTATTAAGAAGTTCCAACCAGGTTAACGGTAATGTAATTTTTTTTTAAATTACAGATCAGAGCAAATAATAACTAAAATTACAAAAAGTTTGCAATGAATAGAATATATAAGCATTATTAACAATCTGACATCATTACTGAAGCATCTTACTGGCAGTGTCTTAAATCATGATTTAATGGTTGACAAGAGTATAGCAAGGATAAGAGGAAAATTTGATGAATAAAGCAGAAACACTGCTTCATGATATTGACAGCTGCGACAACAAACATATGTAGTGTCAATCTGTATAGACAATACAACACTCGACTTAATGAAGGCAATAGCTATGAAAAGTATTTCCCAGAGATGACTTATAACGACAAACACCAAGAAAGCTCTACCAGAAGACAACAGGTTTAACTCTCAGATATTTCTATAACATATGGCTGAATAAATGCACATATGCTCGTTGCTAAACCAGTATATAATTTAACTAACAATTGGAATTTGGCACAACTGAGAAATTTGACAGAAACAAGTATAGGCGGATAATGAACTGCTTATCCAACTGAAAAAGACAAAAAAAAAAAAAAGGACAAGGAGCTGACTCAGGGTATTCTGTAGCAAGCTCATCTTCAGTTCTAGAAACTGGACTGGACATATACGACAAAGCAATCCTACACCAGACAAATTTTTCTAGTAAAGATCCTCCATCGTGCCTCAGATAATCCATTGCATCTCTAAAATATGGATACATTTTATTTTAGTTTCAGCTTCAAAGAAAATATTACAAATTTTGCAACAAAGTTAACTCCTATGGCCATTTTTGAAGAAATACGCAAGCCACAGACAAAGACTTTTGCTTCATTTATCTAGCTGCAAAGTACATTATCTTCAAGGTTACTACATTCACAGCTTACTGGAGCAACCAGAAAAACCTTGACAAGGATAAATGAGAACTTTAAATTTTTTATTTCTAGAAGCATTTCTGATGTTTACATAATTCTTTTTGTCATTATTGCTACAGTCATAAGGTATGAAAATTTTTTCATCTTAAATAGGAGGCGCAGAAAGAGAAAAAGGAAATGAGAGGCCAATGTGTTAATTTCCATTGACAAAATCCCCCTTTTAAGACAAGATCCCCATTAATAAGCTTTAACAACCCCAACAGCAAGCGCAGACTTTGTTCTATCAACAAAAGGGACGTCCTAGAAACAATCAAAATGAAAGGAATATTTACCAAAGAGGAAACCAAAAAAAAAGTAGTCTGGGTAAATTTGCATAGCAACCTTACCACAGGGAAATGTGTTGCCTATGACAATCTGTCCTTTGACAAAATCTAAGTTTTATGACATTAATGATGAGTTTGATGTTTCAAGTTTTTAATTATAATGAGGTGAGCCAAAACCAAAAAAAAAAAAAAGTTAACATGGCATAGCATAAAAGAAGACAAGAAACAAGTCAGAGAGGGAATTTGCTTAGTTTTGGATGAGAAACAGAATCATTAAAAAAAAGTAAAACGACAGACTGCCTCAGCGAAGCTGTCAGCATAACACTGCATAGATAGACAATATATTCCTATTATTCCCTTAGAGTCCTAAAATCCAAAAAGTTCAAATAAGAATATGAAACAAATCTAAAGACACCAAAAATGGTGGAACATATTAGCTAAAATGAAAGAGAGAGATTATACAAAGGACCAAAGTCAGAGAACCAACTAGACTTATTTCCCCCATGCCAAGGCCCTTATAGCGCACAGCTTGCAATTATTCTACAAGCAATTAAGGTGGCTTTTTACCTCAAGATGTAACCAATATAGTAAGTTTGCCAATTCTTCATCCATTTCTGCGAGCAAACTCCACCATTAAAAGAGTTATGCTAAGGTTTACTCAGCCAAAGAATGAAATGTGGCCAAGAAGTACATAGAAAGAAATCCCATAGAACATTTTTTTCCTCAACTTTTTCAACATAACCTACTGTGCTGTTGAAGGATAAGGCTTATTTGGGTACAATAAAAGTATAGGAACATGGTTAAGAAAAGTGAAATACTTTAGGGGTTGTTTTAGTATTTTAGCCAAGAAACAAATATACCTCCCTTGAACACAGCCCAATTGAAGTCTAAAGCACTTCTGATCAACATCATCTTTTCTAAAATTATCTTTTCCTTGATTTGGCATGTCTCTTTTGTTTTTAATTAATCATCCCAAAGCCCAATATTCATTTAATAAATGTGAAAATTTCTCGTCCGTAGCTTGATTCTCGACCAATTAAAAGAATTAAAACAGAAAATTAGTGTAATGAGATCTTGCCATGTGAGGCACAAACTTTAGATCCTCCCTCCAAGAAAAAGGAAGATTATTTATGAAAAATATGCTTGTTGATGTATCACATTTACAGTCACTAAAGGGCAACAATCCAGTCTGTCAAAATTTGCCACTCTTGTCCAAACTAAACATTTACAGAATTTGCAACAAATCAGTCAAACAAGTAAATTATGTGAAACTATATAACAGTACTATTTTCACAAAACATTACTAGCTTCCAAACAGAAAGAATCAACTTCAAAGTCTCTTTGCTGTGGGCACTTTTACTGAAATAATAGAACATAAATATCACCTGCATAGTATAAACCACTGCATTAATCGTAAAGAAACTTGGCCTCAATCCATCGGTTGATACAGCACGTGCCTGTTTAGTGTAGACCGAGTTAAGGTAAAGTCTCATAAAATTAGAAAGCCCGAGCCAGGGAGGCAACTCGTAAAGCACAAATAGCCTAACCTGGTAGTAGATCTCAGCCCAAAACAAAATCAGAAGTGCATATGTCGTGAAGAAAGCTAGACTTGGCATGTCAAGCAAGATATGTTGAATAATCTAGCAAAGATGCAACATCAAACAACAAATTATGAATAATTCAAGTCCGATTATAAATTTGAAAAGAGAAGCGCAATGGTGTTCCAAACCTCTGGATGTAAGTCCTGCACATTCCTTCGGAAAACAAAAACTAGGGCACGAACTGTGATTTAAATGAAAGTCAGGTAAATATGGAAACCAAAATAAATAAAAAAAAATAAGAAGCATTGAGTAAAAATTTTCAGATACAAACCCGCATTCACGAGAAAATTTAGAAAATGGAAGACCTTCTGCGTGGTCCAACCATACTCGGGAACCCTCAATTGTATCCGAATCAATTGAACCTAGAAACATCAATAAATTAAATGAGTTTATGAACAAAGCCGGTAATTAACCACAACAACATTAAGATAGTAAAAGTTCTAAAACAGAATCTCAAATGCACTTAATTTCTTAATTCTTTTCTTTGATTGAGACTTTCTTCTTGAGAAAGCAACAACCAAACGGACTAAACCCTAATTACTTACGAACAAACAACTACAGAGGAAAAATATAAAGGGAGGAAAGAGGCATACGAAAGCAACGGCGGCGACGAGACCGTAAAGAGCGGCGAGAACGTGAAAGATGCGATCCTGCCAGAGTGGTGAATCGTTAATGCTACGCCACCAATTGGCAGCGTCCATCAACTTGTACGTTATCACCGCCTCGTCCATGCTGTAACGCCCCATCTCCCTGCTCTGTCTTCCTTATTTTTTTCCGAATTTATACTTGATTGATTTTTTTCCTTTTTTTTTTTTTTCCTTTCTTTTACATGAAGAGGATTAGAGGAGTCAAAATCCTAATCCTAATAAAAAAAATACATTTTTTTGTTGATTTCTGCTTTAATTTTTTATTTTTCCTTTTCCGAAGCAAACACGGGCGGCGAAAAAGGAGAGGCGTGGAAATTTTGGTAGAGCGAAGAGGAGGCGATTTTCTTCTCCTATTTTTTTTTAAAAAAATTATTTATTTGTATGTGGAAAATACCGGGAATAGGCGGTAATCAGTTAGAGAAATGGCAGGATACGAATGTATGATCTTACGTGTCTTTCAGGTGACCGCCATTTAAGGCGGTAGCGACATTTGACATTCGGTACAGTAGAGGTGGCAGTAGACAGATAAATACTCGCGGTCGTAGAACTGTCTAGGAATGAGGCAACAATTGTATTTAGAGGACATTTAATTTTAACGTGAAGTATTGAGCCTGCCTTTTTTTACTTTGATTCTTTGGCTGTATATCTAAAAGAATATTCTCCATATGAATTTGAGATTTCATCTTAAACGTTACTTTTAAATACATCTACTTTTGATCATTGTTGATGTGGTCTTTTTGGTATGAGTTACTGATCCAGGCGAGATGATAGCATGATGGCTGGAGAGGAAGCTTAAAATGAAAACAAAGCTTAAAATGGCGTTAGAGTTTGAGTTTTATGTGCAGGATACTTAAATTAATTAAAGTTATCATCCATTGTTGGTTTGGGTGCGAAAAGGTACGACACTTTTAAATATATGATTTAAAGTTTAATATTTATTTATATTTATGGAACAAAAATCATTGAAAAAGGTTTTGCTTTAACATTTGACGGTAAAAAAAAAATTAACCTTTGACTTGTCGAACTAAAATTAATATACATTGATGAATGATAAATTTAGAGATTTATATCTATTTCATATCTTTTATTTTTACGGTTACATGATATTTTGAGTTATCTATCTAATTTATTCATTGTATGATTTACAAAATTGCCTCGTCATGTATACTTTGTGTGGAGAGGGTGCTATAAGGTATATTTCATCCTTTTAAGGGAAATGATTGATGTCCAAGTTTGGTAGCACACGGTATTAGAGAAATAAACTAAAAGACCTTTTAAGTTTTTTTTAGTATTGAATTTTAACCTTATACAATCTGGATATAAAAACATCATATTTACAAATATAGGTCAATAATTATTTTTATCATTATAGATCCCATAATTTACGGTTAGATTAAATAATATATTATTAATAAAATATTAAATTTTTAATTTGAATAATTAAATAATAATTTTTGATAATTTCAGTTATAAAAGTAGATCATAAATATAATTTTTTCAAGTGATAGTTCAATGCACATATTTGACCAATCCTTAAATGAGCAAAGAAAAAAAAAATATTCGAACGCCAACGCACGAACACTTACGCATGAGCTCCTAAACAACCAAAAGATTATAGCTTAAGAAAATGACAAATATGGAACCAAAAGTAATATTTAAAAAAGAAAATTCAAACCACAAAACATAACGTGGCCGCATTCGAATGCCATTGCAGTGCCACACACAAATTTTCCCACTTTCTTCTCTTTCTCTTGCTGTCCATCAGATTCACATCTTCGCAATCTCAATCTCACGCGCATTCCATCTCTTCCAGTTCGACTCCCAAAACCATTTATCCCCTTGGCTCTAACCTTTGAAGGTGTTGTCCCAGGCCGGCAAAAAAAAAAAAAACAAGAAAAGAAAAGAAAAGAAAATCGAACTATCTTCTTGATTTTTTTTTTTGCCTAATTTCTTCATATAATATTCCAGTTTATTCATGTTTTATTATCATCAACAACTATGGTTTTTGTTATCCCCAACTTTCAACTGGGGCACTAAAAATCTCCCTTCTATTACCTATACTAAATGATCATTTTGCAATCTTCTCCTTTCAGTTTTAGCTACCCTCGTCTTCCTCCGCTCTGGCCTTGTAAAACCAAACTCTACTTCCCAACCAGGAACAAGACTCCGCCACCCAAAACTCGACTCATTACTTTTTTCATCCCTCACCGGAAATTATGCCTTCTTGCTTGTGCAATCCCCACTCCAAATCCAAACAAGCTTAATGTAAAGGTAGCTAGGAACATGGTAGCCAAAGGGTTTTCAAATGAGTTTGTGGATGGGGAAAGTCAAGATTCTTCAATCCATATGGGCTCAAATTTCACTAATTTCCAACAAGACCCCATTGTTGACAAGTTAAGGACCCAGCTAGGTGTTATTCATCCAATCCCTTCCCCTCCAATCAACCGAAACATTGTTGGGTTGTTTGTTTTTTTCTTTTTTGTTGGGGTCGCTTTTGATAAATTCTGGACTTCAAGGAAAAAGGGCGGCAGATCGGGGAGCCTAAATGTGGAGGCAGGTAGGGTTGGAGGAGGGGTTTGGCCACAAGTTCCAACCAGTTTTTCATTGTTCCTGGAAAAAGATTTGCAAAGGAAAGAGTCAGTTGAGTGGGTTAATATGGTGTTGGGGAAATTGTGGAAAGTTTATAGAGGTGGGATTGAGAATTGGATCATCGGGTTGTTACAACCTGTTATTGATAATCTTAAGAAGCCTGATTATGTCCAGAGAGTGGAAATTAAGCAGTTTTCTTTAGGGGATGAGCCTTTGTCTGTCAGGAATGTAGAGCGCAGGACTTCCCGGCGAGTCAACGATTTGCAGTGAGTTTTTTGCCATTTATTAGAACTCTTCTTGTTGTTGCCATACTTATTATGCTTTTCTTTTTTTTCTTTTTAGTTGCAATTGAACTGTCTACGATTGTTGATTTCCTATGTTTATTTATATATGGAAATTCTAATTGTAAGTCTAAAGTGTTCTTGATAAATAAATGGTTTTTCTATTGAAGTATGATGTCAAATTTGATGTTTAATGTGCTATGATTAGAGGATTAATTTTGGGAGGTTCCATTTGTAAATTTGAGAGTGCATTTATCTAACTTCCATTTACTTTCATATAGGTATCAAATAGGACTTCGTTATACTGGTGGTGCTCGCATGTTGTTGATGTTGTCATTAAAATTTGGCATTATCCCAATTGTTGTGCCAGTTGGTGTACGAGATTTCGATATTGATGGAGAACTTTGGGTTAAATTGCGACTAATACCGACTGAACCATTCGTTGGAGCCGTTTCATGGGCTTTTGTTTCTCTACCGAAGATCAAGTTTGAGTTATCACCATTTCGATTGTTTAACTTAATGGGTATGTGACTTTGATGGCCCTCTTCCCAAACATATTTCTGTCTTTAAGCATGCAGATAAAACAAAGTTAATTATTAAGGTCGCATCAAGATATCAAGGAAAACTAGGAAGAATCTGAAAATTTTGTATCATTAAGTAGTACGTATCTCTCCTAAGTGGTATTTATTTGTGGCATGTGCCTTTTGCAATATAAGCTAAATGGAGCTGGCTCCTGTTTTTGTCGCAATCCCTTTATGTGAAACTATGTGAGTTGAGTAGATAGATTCAATGGCTTTCAGGTTCGGGTTGTTTCAATCACACTTTTTATTGTAGATAAAAGATTTCAGTATTATTTAGACTTCTTTGGCTTTTCTTTAGAAAGGACTTGGGCAAAGAATCTGATTCTATTTTTGCATTTGCAATATTTTAAGCTTGAAATTTAGACCTGAAAAATAGGATTGTAGAGAATATTTAATTTTTGAATTTTGATTATATAACTATGAACTCAAAGAAAACATACCCTTTTATGTGAATTGTTCATTGAAGTCTTCTTTTCTGTGGAGACTGCTGTCAGTTCCCTTGTCATGAAAGTTTTAAATAAAAATTGATTTGGGATTGCCCGTTTAAGTGCTAACTACCATTGAAGATGCTGATACATGTTTCTTTTTCTCTTCTTTTGTGCATGAACCGGGCAATACCAGCAATTCCAGTTCTTTCAATGTAAGTGCAGTTTTTTTTTTACGGCTACTGTAATTTATGCAAGCTTGCTAATTTGGTTTGTAATTTTTTTTTAATACTTTTTCCATACCGGTCTGAAGGTTAAGATTTTCTCAGTATAGGTGTTGTTTTACATAAAATAGCTGTCTGAAACAAATTCTATGAGAACCTTTCTGGTATGGATGTTTATCATAATCTTCCCTTCCCCCTTTCAGGGTTAAATTACAGAATTCTTGACGTAGGTATTTAGAATATGTCAGAACCAGATATATCGAGGCAAATGAAAGAAATGTATTTTGTATTTGAACCTACTTGT
>JBBYHK010019851.1:0-10798 GCA_038382065.1 Adansonia grandidieri | reverse complement strand
CCTAGACTTGGATAGTTTATAGCTAGATGTTACCAATTATGGTCGTCGTGGGGGTGTTAATCTTTCCCCACATGTAGCCGACTCCTAGACCTTTTTAAATGAACTCTAGTATACAAAGTTTATAAAATCAGTGTTGCAAGTTTCATAAATTGGAATCACCGATTTTAATAGGCATTCGACCACACCTAACCCAAAATGATCGATGGCGAGTCTAAGTCTTAGCCATTCTCTAATAGTCACGTAAGACCAATTAGACAAGCCATTTATCCGACAATCCTTCCCTCAACCTTGACTCTTTTATGCCTAATTCAAATCTTGACCAAGGGATGACCCAAAGGCAAGCCATTACCTTTTATTTTGTTTTAACTTAGGCACACCACGCCAGGGGTACGTCACGATAATGGTGCTCAACCATAAAAAGATTGGAGATTATTACAAGAATCCATGTTTTTTTTTTTTTATAGATGAACTTTGATTCTAAGGAAAATGGTGGAAAGAAAAGCTTTTCTTGAGAACTCTAAGAATCAATATAATATATCCCAATGAGAAGAACATGTCTATTGTGCCCATTCACAAAAAGAAAAAAGATTATTATAAGAATCCCTATTCATCTCTTTTGACAAATAAACTTTGATTCTAAGGAAAATGATGGCAAGAAAAGCTTTTTTTGAGAAACTCGAGAATCAATGTTTTGACCAAATGAGAAGAAAATATTTTAGGTGCCTAGTCACAAAATTAATGGAGATAATTAAAAGAATACATGTTCATTTTTTTGGATAATAAACTTTGATTCTAAGGAAAAATGGTGGAAGGAAAAGCTTTTTATGAGAAACCAATCCATCAAAATCATGCATCCTAATGAAAAGAACATGTTTATGGTGCCTAATCACAGAAAGAAAGAAGACTAGTACAAGAATCCATGCTTATCTCTTTTAATGGATTAACTTTGATTCCAAGGAAAATGGCAGAAAGAAAAGCTATTCTTGAGAATCTGATGCATCAATATCATGTATCTTGATGAGGAGAACATGTTGATGGTGCCCAATCACAAAAAGAACAAAGATTATTATGAGAATCCAAGTTCATTTGTTTTAATAGACAAACTTTGATTCTAAGTAAAATGGTGGAAGGAAAAACTTTTCTTAAGATACTCAAGCATCAATATCATGTATCCAAATAAGGAGAAAACGTTTGTGCCAACCAATTAGAAAAAGAATGGATGTAATTATGAGAATCCAATTTCATCTCCTTTGAGGAATAAAATTTGAATTTAAGGAAAATGGGGGAAGAGAAGCTTTTCTTGAGAAATCAATGCATCAATATCATGCATCCCAATGAGGAGAATGTGTTTATGTTGCTCAATCACAAAAAGAATGGAGATTATTATAAGAATCCATGCTCGTATCTATTAATGCATGAACTTTGACTCTAAGGAAAATGGTGGAAAGAAAATCATTTATTAAGAACCCCAAGCATCAATATCATTTATCCCAATGAGAAAAACATGTTTGTTATGCGCAATCATAAAAAGAATGAAGATTATTAAAAAAATCCATGTTCATCTTTTTTGACGGACAAACCATAAATTCTAAGGAAAGTGGTGGAAGGAAAGGCTTTCCTTAAGAATCACAAGAATCAATATCATGTATTTGAATATGGAGAAAATGTTTATTGCAGCCAATCACAAAAATATTAAGATAATTATGAGAATCCATGTTCATTTTTTTTGACAGACAAACTTTGAATCTAAGGAAAATGGTGGAAGAAAAGCTTTTCTTGAAAAATCAAAGCATTAATATTATGTATCTCAACAAAGAGAGTTTGTTTATAGTGTCAAAGGAATAGAGATTATTACAAGAATCAATGTTCATCTTTTCTAATGGTCAAACCTTAATTCTAAGGAAAATGTGAAAGTAAAGGCTTCCTTAAGAATCCCAAACATCAGTATCATGTATCCAAATGTGAAGAAAATGTTTATGGAACCCAATCACAAAAAAATTAAGATAATTATAAGAATCCATATTTGTCTATTTTGATGGATAAACTTTGAATCTAAGGAAAATGGCGAAAGAAAAGGCTTTTCTGGAGAACTAAAGCATCAATATTGTGTATCCTAATGAGGAGAATGTGTTTATAACATCTAATCACAAAAATAATGGAGACTATTACAAGAATCCATGTTCATCTTTTTTATGGATGAATTTTGATTCTAAAGAAAATGATGGAAAAAAAAAGCTTTTCTAGAGAAATCCAAGAATTAATATCACATATGTTGATGAGAAGAATGTGTTTATGGTACATAACGGTAAAAAAATAGGGATTCTGACAAGAATCCCTGTTCATCTTTTTTTACGGATAAACTTTAGATCTAAGGAAAATTGTGAAAAGAAAAGCTTTTCTTGAGAAACTCAGGCATCAATATCATGTATCCTAATGAGGAGAACATGTTTATCGCACACAATCACATAAACAATAGAGATTATTCCAAGAATTCAAGTTTATATCTTATGATTGACAAACTTTTATTCTAAGGAAAATGGTGGAAAAAAAGCTTTTCTTGATAAACTCAACCGTCAATTTCATGTATGTAGATAAAGAGAAAATGTTTATGGTTCCTAATCATAAAAACAATGGAGATAATGACAAGAATTGATAGTTATCTCTTTTGATAGACAAATTCTAAATCTAAGAAAAATGGTGGAAAAAAAGCTTTTCTTGAGAAAACAATGCATCAATATCATGTATCCCTATAAGAAGAACCTGTTTATGGCACCCAATCACAAAAAAATTAGAGATTTTTACAAGTATTCATGTTCATGTTTTTTGACGGATGAACTTTGATGCCAAGGAAAACAGTCGAAAGAAAAGCGTTTCTTCATAAACTTAACCATTAATATCATGCATTTGAATAAGGAGAAAGTGTTTGTGGCACCTAATCATAAAACAAATAGCGGTAATTACGAGAGTCCATGTTTGTCTTTTTAAAGGATAAACTTTGAATCTAAGGAAAATGCTGGAAAGAAAAACTTATCTTGAGAAAACCAACACCTCAATATCATGTATCTAAACAAGGAGAATGTGTTTATGGTACTCAGTCACAGAATGGATGGAGATTATTACAGGAATCCAGGTTTGTCTCTTTTGATAGATAAGCTTTGATTAAGAGGAAAATGGTGGAATGAAAAGCTTGAGAACCCTAATGAATCTCATGTATCCTAATAAGGAGAATGTGTTTTTTGTACTCAATCACAAATGGAATGAAGATTATTATAAAAATCCATGTTCGTCTTCGTTGAAGGACAAACTTTAATTCAAATGGCAATGGTGAAAAAAAAGCTTTTCTTGAGAATTCAAGTATCAATATCATACATTCAAATGAGGAGGAATTGTTTGTGGTGCTAAATCAAAAAAAGAATAGAGATAATTATGAGAATTAATATTCATCTCTTTTGATGAATGAACTTTGAATCTAAGAAAAATGGTGGAAGGAAAAGCTTTCATTAAGAAACCAAAGCATTACATGTATCCCAATGAGAACAATGTGTTTATGGCATCCAAATAGAACAAGAATGGAGATTATTATAAGAATCCATGTTCATCTCTTTGATAGATAAGCTTTGTTTCTAAGGAAAACGGTGAAAAGATAAGCCTTTCTTAAGAAACCTATGTAGTAGCATTATGTATGCCAATGAGGAGAATATGTTTACGGTGCATAGTGACAAAAAGAATGGGGATTATTACAAGAATCCATGTTTGTCTTTTTCGATGGATGAACTTTGAATCTAAAGGAAATGGCGAAAAAAAAGCTTTTCATGAGAAAATCAAGTATCAATATCATGTATCCCAATAAGGAGAACGTGATTTTGTTGCTTAATCATAAAAAGAATAAAGATTTTTACAAAAACCCATGTTTATGTCTTTTGGCATATGAACCTTGATACAGAGAAAAATTAATGGAAAAAAATTCTCAAGAAAATAAAAGAAAGAAAAGTTTTTCTTGAGAAACTCAACCATCGATATCATGTATCCAAATGAGAAAAAATTATTTATGGCACCCAATCATAAAAGAATGGAGATAATGATGAGAATCCATTCATGTTTTTTGACAAACAAACTTTGAATCTAAGGAAAATGGTGAAAATAAAAGCTTTTCTTAAGAAATCAATGCATCAATATCATACATCTCAATGAGAAGAACATGCTTATGGTGCTCAATCACAAAAAGAATTAAGATTATTAGAAGAAGCCATGTTTGTCTCTTTTAATGGATGAACTTTGAATAGAAGAAAAATGGTGGATGGAAAAGCTTTTCTTAAGAAACCAAAGCATCAATATCATGTATCCCAATGAGGAGAATGTATTTATGGCACCCAATCACAAAATGGATAGAGAATATTATAAGAATTCATGTTCATCTCTTTGACGGATGAACTTTGATTCCAAGGAAAATTATGGAAAAAAAGCTTTTCTTGAGAAACCCAAGCATCGACGTCACATATGCCAATGAGGATAACTTCTTTATGGTGCACAATGACAAAAAGAATAGGGATTCTTACAAGAATCCATGTTCATCTTATCTGATGGATGAACTTTAAATATAAGGAGGAAGGAAAAACCTTTCCTGAGAAACTTAAGCATCAATATCATGTATTCCAATAAGGAGGACATGTTTATTATGCCTAAAAGAATGAAAATTATTACGAAAATCTATTTTCATCTCTTTTGATAGATGATCATTAATTTGAAAGAAATTGGTGGAATAAAAAGCTTTTCTTAAGAAATGTATGCATCAATATCATCTATTCTAAAGAGAAGAAAATGTCTGTAATGCCTAATCATAAAAAGAATAGAGATAATTATAAGAATCCATGTTCGTCTCTTTTGACAAATGAACTTTGAATCTAAGGAAATGATGGAAAAAAGCTTAAACCAATGCATGAGTATTATATATCCCACTAAGGAGAACGTGTGTATGGCGCTAAATCACAAAAAGAATGAAAATTACTATAAGAATCTATGTTCATATCTTTTTATAGATAAAATTTGATTCTAAGTAAAATGGTGGAAAAAAAGGCTTTCTTGAAAACCCCAAGCACCATTATCATGTGTCCCAATGAGGAGAACATGCTTATTATGCCCAACCACAAAAAGAATGGAGATTATTTTATTTTTTATCTCTTTTGATAGATGAACTTTGATTCTAAGAAAAATGGTAAAAAAAACTTTTCTTAAGAACTCAAGCATCATTATCATGTATCTAAATTTGACAGAAATGTTTATGGCACCTAATCACAAAAAGAATAGAGATAATTGCGAAAATCCATGTTTGTCTCTTTTAGGGGGATGAACTTTGATTTTAAATAAAATGGTGGAAGGAAAAGTTTTTCTTAAGAAACCAATGCATCAAAATCATGTAACCTAATAAGGAGAACGTGTTCGTGATGCCCATCACAAAAGAAAAAGAGATTATTTCAAGAATCCATGCTTATCTCTTTTGACAAGCAAACTTGAATCGAAAGAAAATGGTGGAAAGAAAAGCTTTTCTTGAGAAAGCAATGCATCAATATCTTGTATCCCAATGAGAAAAATGTGTTTATGTTGCTCTATCACAAAAATAATAAAGATTATTACAAGAAACCATATTCGTCTCTTTTGATGGATGAACTTTGATTATAAAGAAAATGATGGAATAAAAAGCTTTTCTTTAGAAACTCAAGCATCAATATCTTGTATCCTAATGAGAAGGAAGTGTTATTGTGCCGAATCACAAAAAGAACGAAGATTATTAAAAGAATCCATGTTCATCTCTTTTGACGGATGAACATTGACTCTAAGGAAAACGTTGGAAAGAAAAGTTTTTCTTGAGAAATTCGAGATCAATATCATGTACCCAAGTGAAAAGAAAATGTTTGTGGCACCAAATCACAAATAGAATAGGGATAATTATGTGAATCTATGTTCATCTCTTTTGACAAATGAACTTTGAATCTAAAGAAAATGGTGGTAAAAAAAGCTTTTCTTGAGAAACCAAAGCATCACTATCAGGTATCCTAATAAGGAGAATGTGTTTATGGCATCGAATCACAAAAAGAAAATGATTATTATGAGAACCCATGTTCATCTCTTTGACGAATGAATTTTGACTCAAAGGAAAATGATGAAAGAAAAAGCTTTTCTTAAGAAACTTAAGCATCAACATCATGTATGCTGATAAGGATAACATGTTCTCTTTTTTTTGGCAGATGGACTTTTATTACAAGAAAAGGAATGGGAACCCTTACAAAAATCTGAGTTCGTCTCTTTTACTAGATGAACTTTGAATCTAAGGAAAATGGTGGAAAAAAAGCTTTTCTTGAGAAACCCAAACATTAATATCATGTATCCCAATGAGAATAAGATTTAATGGTGCCCAATCATAAAAAGAATGAAGATTATTACAAGTATCTATAGTCATGTTTTTTAATGGACAAACTTTGAATCCAAGAAACATGGTGAAAAGAAAAGCTTTTCTTAAGAAACCGACTTACCAATATCATGTATCCCAATGACAAGAACTTATTGATGGTGCTTAATCATAAAAATTAGAGATAATTAGAAGAATCCATGCTTATCTCTTTTGATGGATGAACTTCAAGTCTAAGGAAAATGGTGGAAGTAAAAGCTTCTGTTGAGAAACCAAAGCATCAATATCATGTATCCAAATAAGGAGAATGTGTTTATGGCATCTCATCATAAAATGAATGGAGATTACTACAAGAATCCGTGTTTAACTCTTTAAGTGATAAACTTTAATTCAAAGGAAAATGGTGGAAAGAAAAGCTTTGCTTGAAAAATGCAAGCACCAACATCATGTATGCCAATGAGGAGAATGTGCTTATAGTGCTTAACAATAAAAAGAATAGGGATTCGTACAAGAACCCATGTTCATCTCTTTTGACGGATGAACTTTGAATCTAAAAAAAATGGGTGAAAAGAAAAGCTTTTCTTGAGAAACTTATCATGTATCCCAATGAGGAGAACAAGTTTATTGTGCCTAATCACAAAAAAAATAAAGATTGTTACAAGAATCCATTTTTGTTTATTCTGATGGATGAACTTTGATTTTAAGGAAAATGGTGGAAAAAAAACTTTTCTTAAAAACCTTAAGCATCAATATTATGTACTTGAATGAAAAGAAAATTTTTATGGTGCCAAATCACAAAAAGAATAAAGATAACAATGACAATTCATGTCTGTCTCTTTTGATGAATGAACTGTGTCTAAGGAAAATAGTGGAAAGGAAAACTTTTTTTGAGAAACTAGCACATCAATATCATGTATCTTAATGAAGAGAAAGTGTTTATGGTGCTCAATCACAAAAAAAATAGAGATTATTTAAAGAATCCATGTTCATTTTTTTTTATAGATGAACTTTGATTTTATAGAAAATGGTAAAAAGAAAAACTTTTTCTTGAGAACCCTAAGCATCAATATCATGTATCTTAATGAGAAAAACATGTTTATCATGCCCAATCACTAAAAGAATAGGGATTTTTAAAAGAATCTATGTTTGTCTCTTTTGACAAACGAACTTTGATTCTAAGGAAAATGATAGAAAAAAGTTTTTATTAAGAAACTCAAGCATTAATGTCATATATTCAAATGAGGAGAAAATATTTGTTGCACCCAATCACAAAAGGAATGGATGCAATTATGAGAATCCATGTTCATCTCTTTTAAGGATGAACTTTGATTCTGAAGAAAATTGTGGAAGGAAAAGCTTTTCTTGAGAAATCTATGCATTAAAATCATGTATCCCAACAAGGAGAACGTGTTTATAGTGCCCAACAACAAGAATGAAAGAGATTGCTATAGGAATCCATGTTCATCTCTTTTGATGGATGAACTTTGTTTGTGCAGAAAATAGCAAAAAGAAAAGCTTTCCTTGAGAATCCCAAGCATCAATATCATGTATCCCAATGATAAGAACATGTTTATGGTGCCCAATCACTAAAAGAATGAAGATTATTATGAGAATCCAAGTTTGTCTCTTTTGATGAAAAAACTTTGGTTTTAAGGAAAATGGTGAAAAGGAAAGCTTTTCTTAAGAAATTAAAGCATCAATTTCATGCATCCAATTGAAGAGAAAGTGCTTGTGGCACCCAATGACTTCTTGCTTGCTTTTTTTGATAAAAAAACTTTGAATCTAAGGGAAATGGTGAAAAGAAAAGCTTTTCTTGAGAAATCAACACGTCAACATCATGTATCCCAACGAGAAGAGTCGGTTTATGGTTTTCAATCACAATAAAATAGAGATTATCATGAGAATCCATGTTTAGCTCTTTTGATAGATGAACTTTGATTCTAAGAAAAATGGTGAAAAAAGTTTTTCTTAAAAAACTCAAGCATCAATATCATGTATGCTAATGAAGAGAATGTGCTTATCATGCCTAATCACAAAAAGAATAATGATAATTACAAGAATCCATGCTCATCTCTTTTAGGGAACTAACTCTGATCCTAAGGAAAATCATGGAAGAAAAAGCTTTTTTTGAGAAACCAATACATCAAGATTATGTATCACAATGATGAGAACGTGTTTATGGTGTACAATAACAAAAAGAAAGGAGATTATTACAAGAATCCATATTCTTCTCTTTTAATAAATAAACTTTGCTTCAAAGGAAAATGTTTGAAAAAATACTTTTCTTGAGAATCGCAAGCATCAATATCATGTATCCTGCTGAGAAAAACATGTTTTTGGTGCCCAATTACAAAAAGAATGAAGATTATTATAGGAATTCTTTTTTTGATAAACAAACTTTGATTCTAAGAAATTGGTGGAAGAGGAAGCTTTCTTGAGAACCAAGCATCAATATCATGTATCCCAATGAGAAGAACGTGTTTATGGTGCCCAATCAAAAAAAGAATGGAGATTATTACAAGATCCATGTTCATCTCTTTTGATAAATGAACTTTGATTCTAAGTGAAATGGTGGAAAAATGCTTTCATGAGAGTCTCAAACATCAATATCATGTATCCTAATAAGGAAAATGTATTTATGGGGCCCAATCATAAACAAAATGGAATTTATTACAAGAATCCACGTTTGTCTCTTATGACAATAAACTTTGATTTTAAGAAAAATGTTGGAAAGTATAGTTTTTCATTAGAATCCCAAGCATCAATATCATGTATCCCAATAAGGAGAATTCTGTTTGTGGGGCCTAATCACAAAAAGAATGAAGATTATTACAAAAATCCATGTTCGTCTCTTTTGATGGATGAACTTTGAATCTAAGTAAAATAGTGGAAAGAAAAGCATCAACATCATCAATCCCAATGGGAAGAATGTGTTTATAGTGCCCAATCACAAAAAGAATGAATATTATTACAAGAATCCATGTTCATCTGTTTTAACAAATAAACTTTGATTCTAAAGAAAATATTAGGAAGAAAAGCTTTCCTTGATAAACTCAAGCACCAATATCATGAATGATGAGAAAATGTTAGTGGTGCCCAAACCCAAAAAGAGTGGAGATAATTACCAAGATCAATGTTTATCTTTTTTGGTAGAAGAACTTTGATTCTAAGGAAAATGATGAAAAAAATGTTTTTTTTAATTAACTAAAGTATTAGTCTCACGTATCCCAATAAAAGGAATAAAAGTTATTACAAGAATCTATGTTTATCTCTTTTAACATATGAAATTTAATTTGAAGGAAAATAGTAGAAAGAAAAGATTTTCTTGTGAAACTCGAGCATCAATATCACATATTCAAATGAGGAGAAAATGTTTGTCATGCCCAAGCATAAAAAGAATGGAGATAATATGAGAATCCCTGTTCACCTTCTTTGATGAACAAACTTTGAATCTAAGGGAAATGGTGGAAAAAAAAGCTTTTCTTGAGAAACCAAAGTATTAATATCATGCATTTCAATGAAAAGAATTTGCTTATGCTATTCAATCAAAAAAAGAATGAAGATTATTACAAGAATCCATTTTTATCTCTTTTGATGGATGAACTTTGATTTTAAGGAAAATGGCAAAAATAAAGGCTTTTCTTAAGGAACTCAAGCAACAATATCATATATCCCAATGAGAAGAACATGTTTATTGTGCCCAATTACAAAAACAATAAAGATTATTACAAGAATCCATGTTTGTCTCTTTAAACATATTAACTTTGATTCTAAGCAAAATAATGGAAAGAAAAGCTTTTCTTGAAAAACTCAAGCATCATCTCAATAAGGAGAAAATGTTTATGGAGCCTAATCATAAAAAGAATAAAGATTATTATAGGAATTCATGTTAATCTCTTTTAATGGACAAACATTGATTTTAAGGAAATTGGTGGAAGCAAATGCTTTTCCTGATAAGGTTGAGCATCAATATCACATATCCAATTGAGAAAAACATGATTACGGTGCCTAATCACAAAAAGAATAGAGATTATTACCAGATCCATGTTTATCTCTTTTGACAAATGAACTTTGATTCTAAGCAAAGTAGTGGAAAGAAAAGCTTTTCATGAGAATCCAAAACATCAATATCATGTATCCCAACAAGCAAAACATGTTTATGGAGCCTAATCACAAAATGAATAGAGATTATTGCGAGAATCCATGTTCCTATTTTTTAACAAATGAATAATGTGGAACTAAAAGCTTTTCATAAGAATATAAAGCATCGATATCATGTATCCCAATGAAAAGAATATGTTTTTGGAGCCCAATTACAAAAAAAATGGATATTATTACAAGAATACTTGTTTGTCTCTTTTGAGGGGCAAACTTTGAATCAAAGGAAAATGGTGG
>JBBYHK010019850.1:0-55209 GCA_038382065.1 Adansonia grandidieri | reverse complement strand
AATCCATGTATGAATCATTAGCCTAACATATTTCAAGCATATTTATACATTAGCTTGCATTTTGTCATGAATCATTGGCATTTTCAGCATCCAACATTTCTTTTGTCTAAACCATCGGTAAAGTTAGCATCCCCATTCATGTTTTGTGCCATCCCCTTGTATGTTTGTTGTCTTCCCCTCATCAAAATGCATGTGATGGCTGTCAAAAACTAATTTTCAAAACCTCCCCAAGCTAAGCATGTCAACCTCAACCAATGAGGATTAGCATGGATTTAGCATTTTTCTTAAAGTTAGTAAAATATCTTGGGAAAAATTAAGTTTTCTAGATATGGAATCTTGGTTAAACGAACTTAAATCTTTTGATTTTGCAATGAAAATGACCTTGCACTTGTTCCCTAAATGTTTGTGCCTTATTTTTAAGTCAAAACCTTGAGTGGTATGATCAATGGGCTATTTCATCATCCTAAATTACTCTAAGGCTATGCAAATGAGTTTGTAACGCTCATGCCACTCTTTCCCTTCAATCATGGATGTTTGAATGTTAATGACTTGAGTTTGGACCCATAAACATAAAGAAAATAAGAAGTATCCCTTGCTTTGCTTTGCGCCCTGTTGGCAGCACAACTATTGCAATTTGAAAAATCACTTTAAAATCCTAAACGATTTTTTATGAATTTTTTGATATTTTCTCTGAAAGTGTGTCAAAATATCTTTGAAACTAGGTCTTGTTCATCCCTGGATGAGTCGGGATGAAAAAGTTATGATTTTTCAAACCTAGACTGTCCAAAATCCCTATAGTGAATAAAGTGCATTATGATTGGGCCTTTTAGGCTTACTAAACGATTTTTCCAAATCCATCCAGCATTTTTTTCTAAAAATTTCATGAAATTCCCTTTCTGGAAAGGTATTATTTGTAATTTTTTTATACCAAATGAGTCCAGAATGATTTTTCAAATTTTGACACACCTTGTCCCTTGTATGCTTTGGCAGCAGCGAAATTAATCCGAACTTAAAAATTTATTCTCTCAGAAAGTGACTTTTTGGGATATTGGGAATATTTTTAAATTGACCATCGTCGAGTTACTTTTCTAACGGTATCTTGTCCACCCTCTAAAGCCTTCAAACCAATTTAGAATAAATTTGAAACGTGGGATTGCGAGATGTTGTCCCCTGTTCTTGGTCATGCTCAAAATTAAGTTGTTTTCCCAAATTTCGTCTCAAGACATTTGAATGTCACCATATCACCCAGATCAGCCTCGATAACCTACTTTGACATCCCATAGGCTCATATCAAGGCACAAACATATTTTACATCTTTCCCATCCTTATTCACAATAATTTCTTTTGCCAAAAGTCATCAAATGCTCACTTGTTTTCTAAATCGCAAAGTTTTGTCAACTTAATTTTTCTAACTCGACTTCTTTAAAGAGTGTTAGATATGTCACTTTTGGGATACTCCAATCCCGACCTTTCAAAGGGATACTCTAACCTCGCTTTTCAAAATTCTCAAGATTTAGAAATCTTCCTTTGTCAAAATTATTTATCATCCATGGGGATACTCCAACCCTGTCTTTCCGAGGGGATACTCTAACCCTGTCTTTCAACTTCAATTAAATTTTTCTCCTTCCTGGACTTTCATGAATATGTCAAACAAGCTTCGTTTAATCAAGAAACCCAGATGTATCTTGAAAATTATCAATTCAGTTATTCTCAGATAATCGATGCCAATTGCAAGATAAATTCCAATAGTCCATCCCTTTTCTTTATCATTTCATTGAATGATTCATGTTATGTTACATCATTTATTGCCTTACTAACATGATTTCTTTGTGATGATTATTTGTATTCATGTTTTCCAATCATTTCAAGTAAAACTAAAGGTAATATTCCATGTGGGTATCTCTCTAGTGCCTAGAGTGGAATATTCCATTTTTCAAAATAAAATCCAGAGGTTATTTTATGGAAAATCTCTATATTCCTTATCTCTCCAGGGCATATATGAAATTAAATCTTTTTCATCAAAACCTAGATTTGTATTTCTATAAGATTCATGCATTAAAAGGGGTTATATGAAAACAATGATAAATTAAGGTTGAAAGAATCAAATCTGAGATAAGACATTGCTAGTGACGTACTAATTTTGGGCGTTGCAAAAAGGTTCGTACTTCATCATGCGTAACCAACTCCTAAACCCAACGATGAATCTTTGTACTACGTAGACCATGGGATCAATGTTTTGAGTTTCATAACTTGAAACATAGGTTTCAATAAGCATCCAGTCATGCTTAGTGCTAAATGATCGATGGCAACTCCAAGCATTGGCTATTTCATGATGGTTAACCGAGATAATAAGATGAGCGATCCATCTTATGGTCCCCATTCACTGTACCATAAGTTGAGAATTCATACATTCTTATTCTCATCACATCGCCAAAAAAAAGCCTTAGTCAAGAAGACATTTCAAGTCAAGAAACTATTTTAAGTCGTACGCACCCATAGATCCATGAGGATCCACCCCAGGGTATGTTGCAACACCTTGGCAACTCCACTAGAGATAGTATAGAGAGTTAGGCCAATAACTAGCCGTGTCTTGCCAGGCTTCTGTTTCTTTTGATCTTTGATCATTATTTAATTATGACCCCTTTTTTTTTTTAATTTTGTTAACTAATCTTTTATTTGGCATGATTGTCAGGATTATCTTATTTTCGAATAATCATCAGTTTAATAAAATGGTAATACAGAAGTAAACAAAAAGGTTTGATTGTTTCCCCATCACACACCATGCATTTGCATATGCATTAGTATCCCGCCAAACTACATGGCATGGTTAAACCCAATCATTAGGAGGAAGTGAGCTATATGCCTTTGTGAGTAACCCTTCGTATAGGCATGGCAATAACTTCCTGGATGTAAATTACCTATGTCTCTCGTGAGTAACCTTTCGCATTTACATAAGGAAATACATCCAATGAATTGAATTCGTTCTGCCAAACCTACGATGGGTCTAGGATCGAGGTCCCTCAACTATCCTTACCGGATGGTGGAGCAATTTGGATACCTATTTAGGCGTCAACTTAAACCTTATATAGTGAGCCCTACGAGCTAAACCATATCAAACCATATCAGAATGTTGCTAGAATACCTAGAGAATAGGGTCACTCAGGGAAACATTCCTAATCTTTTCTCTTAATTACCATAATTATGTAGATGGCAATCAGTATACAATTGTCACCTGCATCTATATTTTTATCATTTATCAAGGCATGGCATCGTGCTGCCCGAACGATGGCTCACCTTTGTATAAATAAGTGATGGTGAGCAAAAACCATCATTCATAATGTCTTATACTATAAGCCGTTATGATGTCCGAGTCATGGCTTAACACGCATATGCACTAGTGGTGATAAACGAATATTACTACTTGTCAATTATTTTTCCATCAAAATAAGATATTGCATCACCTCGTGAAAGGCAGATTATATCCTAGTATGTTGAAATGCTACATGTTTCTTGTCTCACCACCTTGGTTGAGACATGTTATGAATTTTTTGTTCTAATGTTCTTAAATTCTTTATTTCTTTACATTTATCTCCTATATGTTCCACAACTTATTTTCCCTTTGTTTATGTTTTAGTGCATACATCATTTCATCATAACCATCACGACTATCATCATTTTGGGACAATTGTTTTCGTTTGGTGTTCAGCAAAGGGCATCATTTATGGAGCAAAACTTATCTCCACTATCGAGTCCTTTAAAAATGTCAAAACATGGTCAGAAGGTCACCAACGTTAAGACGAAGACATCCTAAAGCCTGACTATGTCTTAAAAATGCATGAAGAGGTCAAGGTTGGTTTTCATCAAAATAATTGTCAAGAATTAAAGCACATTTGGTACAGTTGGGGTAACAACGAGAGAGAAACCGTCACTAAAAAGTACGGGGATATAGCTCTCTTACTTCGAGTTCAATTAGACGATGGCTTGTTGCGAGCGATGACACAGTTTTGAAATTTGGCCTATCGATGTTTCACCTTCAACCAATAAGATTTAGTCCCTACCATCGATGAGTACTCAGCTCTACTCAACATAAAAGGGGCCAAGTTAGACCAAATTTACTACAAAGCGCTAACGCCTCCTCCATTCAAGAAGAGGTTAAGGCAAATTCTTGGAGCCACAGAACATGGGTTGATAGTCACGTCAAAGTAAAAGGGAACAGTGAATGCATTTTTTAGGCTAGCTTAAAAGAAGGCATGGTAAATCTTTTTGATCAAAAGAAAGCTCAAGATGTCTACGCTCTAGCAATTTATAGGCTCATTATATTCCTGAAGACTTTGTATTATGTGAGGCAGTAGTCATAGATTTCTTTTGTCGCCTATGTTTCAACATCAACCCTGCTTCTGCCATTATCATTGAAATCATCCGCGCCCTCAGCTTTTGTAAAAGAATGGGAACTGGAAGGTTTATCAAGTGTGCCTTATTGCTCCAGATATGGCTCCTAGGTCATCTCTGTGTTAGGAAAGGAAGAGTCAGGCAAAATTTCTTTTTCAAGATCAGTTATCTTTCCATGGCATTAAAGGAAAAATGTCATCAAGATACGACAGAAAAGCATTGGTTTAAGGAATTACAAAATGTCAAGGAAGAAAAAATCATGTGGAGAGCCCCATGGGTGTTCCCTCAGTCGATTGTGTACAGATATGGAAACTACATGTGTGTACTGCTCCTGGGATTATGGGGAAATATGAGTTATGCTCCTTTATTAGTATTACGTCAGTTCCAGTGCCAGTAATTCATCTTGTTCTTTCAAGACTTGGGACATTGGGATTTTGAATATGAAAAGCCCAATTATAAATTGAAAGTCTAGTTAGCTTTCCAAGCTTGAAAGAGGATCCATTGTATGGAAAGATACTTGAGAGGAAGCCCAACCACACTTAGATACGAAGAATGGAGACTCCACCTATCAATGATCCATTACTACCACTCAACTCTAGGATACTACAAATCCTAATAGAAGAATCACCTTTTGAGATTGAGCTACTTAGGAAGGTGTTCAAGAGAGAAAAGGCATCCTTTGCTACAGAAATCTCTCGACTTAAAGAGAAAAAGGGCCAGCTAGAGGTGGATATCTATCTTAGGAGCAGTGAAATGGATCGAGTCATTAAAGAAAGGGATCACTTCAAGGATGACCTTGAAAGCCTAACCAAGGATTATGTGACATTCCAAAAGCTAACAAGTCTCGATGTATAGACAAGACATCAGTTGAATAGGAGGCAAAAATTACCACTCTCGATCATGAGCTGAATCAGCAAAAGGAGGAAGTCAGAACCAGTAAAGAAAATTCATGAGGGCACGTGCTATTGCTTCCACCTACCAATGAAGGAATCAAAGACTCGAGGCCTAAATGCGAGATATGAGAGCCAACAAGGTTGAAAATGAAGCCCTCACTCATAGAATCTAGGAGTTAGGATAGTCTCTTTAGGATCATTAAGGTCATATCAATTAACTAATAAGGGTTTTTAAGCAACGTGAACTAGATTGGCAAGCGACAATCCACCAAGCACATCTAAACTACCAAGAATAACATTAGCGCCTCACTGAACAAGTTTAGATGGCTCAATGAGAGGCGGATGACATGATTGAAGTAGCTTGGTCCATAAGGGAAGACATCATACCTGATAGAGATCATGAGCAATAACTTTTGGGTTTTCTTGATCGTGTGATTACATAATGTAATCATGTTAGATACTTGTAGATGTAATCATGTCGTAAAAGAAAAAAACCCCTTTTGTGACCTATGAATGATGTTATTGATGACGCTGTTCTAAGAATCAATTATCTCCAATGCATATGCACATTTAATTTCACTATTTTTCATTGCACTTGCATCAATTATTCGTTACCTTAACTCATCATTGCATCATAAATGCTCATCAATAAATACATTCTTAAAAAAATGTCTAATACGGGAATTGGGCCATAAAAGTGCAAGGGATTTCAGATCAATCAAGAATAGGGAACCTTATATCATGCATTGCTACAACATACAATGCCGTAACCAAATCATGGAGAGTGATCATGACACTTGTATTGAGTGACTTGAGCTAATGGTTAAGGAATCATAAGATCATATGCTTCATCAGCAATACGAAAAGCAAAATCAAATCGCAAAACTTATGAAACTAATGATCACCTTTATGAAAGAAAAAAGGTAAGCCAATATTGCTGAAACAAGGAATGATCCTCCCAACATTGAAAGTCCCCTTGCCAATAATCCAAAACCTGCCTAAGGGGAAACTAGACAAGAACAATGGCCTACTCCTACACTTGCCGCTTAAACTCTGCCAGTTATCTACCTAAATCTCGTTGCGATAGGTCAATTTATTCTCGGTACTTAATAGGCAAACATAGGAGTCTCATCGATAGATTTGATAACCCATGACCATAAGGAACCAGAGAAAATAGAAGGTCAAAAGTCCACCATGACTGCGAAAGAAGTGGATAAATTTTAGCTACTAGAAAAATGCCTCCAAGTTTTCTAGGGGAGTGAGAAGTTTTGAGCTCTTGACACGTAATTGCTGTCTTTGGTGTCAAACCTTGTCATTCCCTTGAAGTTTAAAGTCTCAGAGTTTGAGAAGTTTAAAGGAACCATCGACCCTTCCATCTATGTCTGAACGTACTGCGGTATGAGAAAGATGAAAAGTTCCTCATCCATTACTTCCAGCATAGCCTCACTAGGGTAGTAGCTCGATGGTATATCATGCTAGACAATGTCAAAATCCAATCATGGGTCGACTTGGCTAAGGCATTTCTAAATCAATACTAGCACGTGTTAGATTGGGCACCAAATTGATTTTCCTTGATGAATTTCGAGAAGAGATCCACTGAAAGTTTCAGACAATATGCCTAAAAGTAAAGGTAAGAAGCAACCTTAGTCCAGCCTTCCCTTATAGAAAAAGAGATGATGATCACTTTTATTCACACCTTACATGCTCCTTATTACGAGAAGCTTATAGGGAATTCCATTGAGAAATTTGTAGACCTAGTCTTCTCTGGAGAAATGATTAATGCAGCCATTAAAAGTGGTACAATGTCAGCTGGGGAAACATTTGGATAAAGCAAGAAGCCTATTGCCAGTAAAAAGAAGGAATGAGAGGCCAATGCCATAAGTTATGCTACCTCATCTCAACCAAAACGGCATCAAATACCTGACCCTCACTACCCAAGCATGCTATATTCTTGCCCCATCACCATACCCCCTTAGCCAATTAATGCTATAACCTACAACCCATCCTTTGTAATCCCATCCAACCCACCACAAAGCTATCCTCCATAAGTTCACTAAAGTACCAATCGAGCAACCAATAATGCATCTGGTAATCGAGGTGCAAATCAATAAAGATAGCATTTTGATCCCATCCCTATGAGCTATAATGAGCTTTACCTGAACTTCCTCCAAAATCATTTAGTGGCACCAATCTATGTCCTAGAAAAGAAGCCACCATACTCATAATGGTATAACCCTAATGCCTACTGTGAATACCATGCTAGGGCAGCAAGGCATGACATTGAGAACTACATATCTTTCAAACAAAAAATGCAAAATCTGATTAACTCAAAAGTCTTACAGTTCGAGATGAACCGGAGACCAAATATTGCTCAATCCTTTACCAAACCACACTGAGCCAGTTGCAAACATGATTGACATTAAGAAAAAATATGAAGTAAAGGCAAGCATAGAGGATGTAAGAATGCTAATGTTCTTGGTTTGACAAGTTTTGATTCAAGTCAAGTTGCTCAACACAATAGAAAAATTAGAAGGCAATCTCGACAACTTCTATGACTTCCACACAGTTGTAGGTTATACCCTATAAACATGCAAGGAGTTTAGGTCCTTGGTTCAAAGAGTGATGAATGAAGGCCGGATAAAACTCTATCATGAGATCACACCGGCTGCTGAATCTATCAATATGATAGGAGATGAAATAATGCAGCCACCTTACGAGAGAAACCAACCCCTCATTCTTTATGGCAAGTCAAGTCCTAAGGTCAGTTCTTCGACACCTACACAAGAGTTAGTTATGGAAGTACCTAAACCATTCCTGTATAAGAGCAATAAAGCTGTCCCATGGAAATATGAGAATCAGGTAGTGATGATTAGAGAACTAACTCCCTCAATTACTGTAATGGAACTGTCAGGAGTTAGTCACTAACTCATAGCAGTAGGTGCTACGCTCCCTCAGCTCAAGAAAAATAAAAGGTTGATGCATCTCCAAGCACCAGTACCACTCAGGCCCCAGTAAAAAATTTCAAGCCGATAAAGTCAAGGAAGCAGTAAGTGAAAGAGAAACCACGGAGTTTCTCAAGTTCATCAAGCACAGTGAATACTGCATTGTAGGCTAGTTAAGCAAACAACTCAAGAAGAATTCTGTGCTATCTGTGCTTCTTAATTCAAAGGTTCACTGAAATGCATTACTAAAGGTGCTAAACAAAGCATATGTGCCCTCGGTCATCCTCGTGGACAAGTTAGATTGACTAGTGAACAATATCATAGCCGATAATTATATTTCCTTCACTGATAATGAGATCCCACTAGGAGGCAGGGGCAATTATAAAGCTCTACATATCACTACCCATTGCAAGGGATGCATTTTGCCTAAAGTACTCATAGACAATGGGTTAGCCTTTATTGTTATGCTTATGACTATATTGAGCAAACTCCTAGTCGATCAATCCAACATCAAGAATAGCTACACCATAGTCTAAGCTTTTGATGGTACATGTCATAAAGTAATTGGAAATATCACAATCCAACTTTAGATAGGCCTATGTATATATGAAGTTGACTTCCAAGTTATGGATATTAATCCTTCTTACAACTGCCTATTAAGAAAGCCATGGATACACTCTGCTGGAGCTGTCCTATCCTTTCTTCATCAGAAGCTTAAATTTGTGATAGATGATAAAGTAGTCACCATTGGAGCTGAAGAAGAAATGATTGCCACTGCTTTCACTGAGGATATCTACATAGAGCCTAATGAGGATGCACCAGAGTCATCCTTTGAATCCTTTGAGTTTGTTAATGCAACATTTATGGGAGAAGGATTGCCAATAGTTAAACCTCACCTGTTAAAGAGTACCTACTCAGGTTTAAAAATGACCATTGGCAAAGGTTTTCGTGCTGGAAAAGGGCTTGGCAAGAATTTTCAAGGGATGGCCTGAGCCTTATAGGTCACCACTCAAGCCAACAAAAGAGGATTAGGATTCAAGGCCAATGCGCACTCAAGAAAGTAGCAAAAAAAGAAGATTTACAACTAGGAGATGGCATGATCATTGGGTCGAAAGGAGGAATCAAAGCCGATAATGTTCCTATCTCTCCATAAGATATTTCATTTGGGAGGATGAATAGATCCAAGCTAACCAGAAGAGCAAAAGGCTGAAGATGTCTTGGTCATCCTAAAAAGAGCACTTAACAACCTCTATCTCAAGATACCAAGCCATAAAATCCGTGTCTTTCCACTAAGACCTAATTTTGATGATAGGGTCATGATGAAAGCCCCTATACTTTTCCTGTCCCTTTCATGTAATGTCAAGAAATGAAAACCTACCTACCCTCACCCAAGGGCAGATAGGTGTCCTATGTAAGGGGCATTTTTTATCAAACATTATCAATAAAATGACTTTTGCATATATCATTCCATATTGTGTATCACTTTTCAACCTTTTTGTCTCTATTACTCTTTTACCTTCATTTTTATCCAAATCCTTTAGTTGTGTGTGTGCTTTTATAGTGTTTATTTCTTCGCCCTTTCAAGTGTCTTGACGATAGTGACATGGATGTGTCTAATGGGTCATTCAAAATAGATTTTGAGCAGTCAATTTGCACTAGTGAAGTCGATCCTGAAGAAGATTTCGAAGAAAGCTCCATACCACCAAACCTTTTATGATTAGTTGAGCTAGAGGAGAAATAGATCATGCCCCATAAAAACCCAACAAGAACTGGGTACTCAAGAGGACCAAAAAGAGGTTAAAATCGGAACCTCAATAAAGTTGACAACTAGGACCAAGCTGATGACCTACTTTAGAAATATCGAGATGTATTCGCTTAGTTATATCAAGACATACCAGGACTAGACACTAATATAGTGGTCCATAAGCTTTCTATCAAACGTAGATACAAACCAATCTGGCAAAAGTTAAAGAGGATGAAGCCGAAAATGGTCCTCAAAATTAAAAAAAAAAAGTCAAGAAGCAGTTTGATGCAGGTTTATTGAGGTAGCCAAATATCCAAAATGGGTTGCCAATATAGTCCCAGTCTCAAAGAAAGATGGCAAAGTGAGAATGTATGTTAGTTACCGGGATTTAAATTGAGCTAGTCCCAACTCGCTACCTATATCAACACTTTGGTAGATAACATGACTAAGAATTCTTTGTTCTCCTTCATGGATGGATTCTTAGGCTACAACCAGATCAAGATGGAGCCCGAAGACATGAAGAAATAACTTTTGTAATCATGAAAGGGATATTTTTCTATAATTTCATGCCTTTTAGACTAAAAAATGTTAGGGCAACCTATCAATGGGCCATGGTAGGCCTATTCCATAACATGATACAAAAAAGAAATTGAGGTATACATTGATGACATGATTACCAAGTCAATGAAAGAGGATGAGCATGTCACAGACCTTCATAAACTTTTTAAATGGCTACAAAAATTTCAACTCAAATTGAATCCTACCAAGTGTACCTTTAGAGTCACTTCAGGTAAGCTTCTAGGCTTTATAGTTAACAAAAAAGGGATTGAAGTTGACCCAGATAAAGCCAAAGCAATTCAAGATATGCAACCACCTCAAACCCAAAAGGAAGTAAGAAGTTTTTTAGGGAGACTGAACTACATTGCTCGATTCATATCCCAACTCAATAACAAATGTGACCCCATCTTTCGACTCATTCGCAAACAAAATCCAAAATAGTGGAATGAGGCATGCCAAAAAGCATTTGATAAAGTCAAACATTATCTGTCAAGCCTCGATCAACCTTTAATTGTTTACTTGGCAGTCTTCAACAAGTCTATGGGTTGTGTATTAGGGCAGCATGATGAGTCAAGAAAGAAAGAACAAGCAATCACTACTTAAGCAAAAAGTTCATGAAATACGAGTGTAATTACTCTACAATCGAGAAGTTATGTTGTGCTTTAGTATGGATAGCCAAGAGACTCAGGTAGTAAATGCTGTATCACACCACAAGGTTATTGCAAGGCTTGATCCTATCAAGTATCTATGCGAAGCCCCTACACTATCAGGAAGGCTAGCTAGATGGCAAGCCCTACTTTCTGAATATGACATTGCCTATATCAGTCGAAAGGCCATCAAGGGTAGTGCGATAGATGACTTTTTGGCAAGTTGAGTGGTAGATGACTATGAACTCCTAAGTTTTTACTTCCCAGATGAAGATCTAATATGCATTTCTAAAGATGAAGATGCCTCCAACCAAGATCAATCCTAGAAGATGTATTTTGATAGAGCATCAAACATTCTAGGACATGGAATTAGGGCAATATTGATGCCACCCGACAGGAGTCATTATCCATTCACATTGAGGCTAAATTTCGACTATACGAATAATATCGCAGAATATGAAGCTTATGACATAGGGCTTTAAGCAGCCATTGAGAGGAATGTTAATATATTACAAGTGTTTAGTGATTCAGCCCTAGTCATCTACTAGTTGAAAGGAGTGTGGAAAACTCACGATGCCAAGCTGATGTAGTATGGGAAGCTGATAGTAGAGCCTAAGAAAAAATTTAATGATATTAGTTTTCGACACTTACCTCGAGAAGAGAACCAAAAAGCTGATGCTTTGGCTACCTTATCATCCATGTTTAAAGTCAACTAAGAGTTGGACGTTGCTCCCATCCAGATGAGCATTTCAACTCCGATTCATTATCATAGTGTCAAAAAAAAAGAAGGATGGCCTACCATGGCATTATGACATCCTTTGTTACATCAAGGATCAGCAATCCCAAACATGCAACTGAGACTAATAAAAGGACTATCAAAAGGTTGGCTATGGGATTTGTTCTCGATGGAAAAATCTTATACAAAAGGAGTCACGATCAAGTATTGTTAGATGCATTGACACTCCTGCAACCAAAAATCCTAGAAAAAGTTTATGAAGGGATTTGTGGCACACATGCTAATGGACATTGGATGGCCAAGCAAATCATAAGAGTGAGTTATTGCTAGTTGATCCTCGAGAGAGACTACATCAATTATGCCCAAAAATGCCATACGTGTTAAATCTATGCTGACAAGATCAATGTCCTCCAATGCCACTTCACGTCATGATAGCCTATGGCCCTTTTCCATGTAGGGCATGGACGTGATTGGGCTAATCACCCCTAAAGCTTCCAATGGGCATCATTTTATTTGGTAGCAATTGACTATTTCACCAAATGGGTAGAGGTTGCCTCGTATGCTAATGTCACTAGATCGATCGTTTGTAAGTTTGTCAAGCTGGACATTATCTATAGATATGACCTCCTAAATCTAATCATCACAAACAATGCAAGCAATTTAAACAATAAAATGATGCAAGCAGTTTACTCACAGTTCAAGATCTAGCATCATAATTCTGTCCCTTATCATCCAAAGATGAATGGGTCAGTCAAGGCAGCCAACAAAAACATTAAAAAAATAGTTGAGAAAATGGCTGAGACTTACAAAGACTAGCATAAGAAGCTATTCTTTGCACTTCATGCCTACCAGACCTCAGTTCGCACTTCCACGAGTGCTACCCTATTTTCTCTTGTCTATAGGATGGAAGCTATATTGCCTATCAAAATTGAGACCTTTTCTCTCAGAGTCTTGATGGAAACCAAACTTGAAGAATCTAAATAGGTCAAGAACAGATATGACCAGCTCAATTTCATCGAGGAAAACACATAAAAGCCATCTGCCATGGTCAAATGTATCAAAGATGCATAATCTAAGCCCATGACAAAAAGATGTGCCCACGATAATTTCACCTAGGTGAATTGGTATTGAAGAAGATCCTCCCAATTCACAAAGATGCACAGGACCAGTGGACCCTTAATTGGAAAAGATCGTAAGTCGTAAAGCAAGCCTTAACCAGAGGGGTCCTAATCTTGTCAAAAATGGACGACAATGTCTTGCCCAACCCAATCAACTCAAATTATGTCAAGAAATACTACACATAGAGGGTGAAAACCTAAAAAAAGTGTCCAAAAAAAAGAAAACAAAAGAAAACAAAAAAAAAAGAGAAAATAAAAAGGGGTCCAAATGAAAATTTGAAAAGGGCATCTAGATAGCCAACCCGACTACAGTTGAAAACCCATAAGGACAACTTGAGAAGATCAATTTTGATGGGGCATAAATTGAGAGTACCTATAGGACAATGCAAAGCAATCCTAGAGATCTTCCGAAGATCTACTCATACTAGTCACATTTATTGCTCGAGAAAGATCCTAAAATGCACTTAAGGAACATCGATGTCATGATTGTCAGAGGTATCTTTTGCCCAAAAGATCATACTTCTTGCCACTGAATCACTTGTTTGTCAAAGAGTATACCAAGTTGTATCTCTTTATTGTGATGAACAAATATTGCCTTGTTTTTTTTAACCCTTGTACAATTCACATTGTACTTGTCATTTAGTTGTTAATATTTGATAATCAACTGAAGTATGCATCAAGACATCTCGATCTTACATCGAAAGGAAAAAAAAAGCAAAGAGCACTCTACTCATGCCCTGATCATTAAAATCATGGACTTTTCACATCCAAGCACCCGTTTGACATTACCATACATTAAACCATTTCTAGCTTTCACAAGCCACATCTCAAGAAAAACCATTTTAAGCTAACAAAAAATCGACCCATAGTTCTATCAGAATCCTATCAAACCAGAGACATCAACCTAATTGGTTAAACATTCTCCAAATTGTTGGCAATGCCTTTCAATTGTCAAAAAAATGATTGAGCCTCCTGAATCAGGAAATGCAATAATCTAAATTCTTGAAAATAGATTTTTGTCGTATCCCTAGTAGAGCCGAGACAACCTACGATCCCTAGTGAAATCAGGAAAATTCTAATTCCTGGTTGAACCAGGATGGATTACCATCCCTACGAGAGTCTGAATGACGTACAAGGAGAACTAAGGCTATCTCTCGTATTAGACTTCACATCATGCGATCATGATAGCATTCCACATCATGCATTCACATTACCATCATACATCATCATTTTTACAATATCACTCCAAGTTAGGTTTACTGAACCTCCAAGGAATTCCTGGTAAGTACTCTAAGCTTTGTAAACCAAGTGTCATTCATATAAGGTTCTTTTCTCCTCATCCCTCATGTTAAAACCCTTTTTATCAAGAAACTACTATTAAAGGGCCGGTGTTAAGAAATTGCTATCCAAAAACTGTCATCAAAAACTTTTGTCGAGAACATTTGTCAGAAGCTTTGTCAAGCATTTTGTTAAGAACTAGTGTCAAAACCCTTTCATTAGGAAATTTTGTCATGAACTTTTGTTAAGAAAAACTTGTATTAGAAGTTTTATCAAAAAAATGATGTCAGCACCTTTTCAAAGCCCATAAGTTAGTGGCACCCTTTTCAAAGCCCATAAGTCAATGGCACTCTTTAAAGCCCACAAGTTAGTGGCACTTCTTCAAAGCCCATAAGTCAATGGCACCTTTACAAAAGCCCATAAGTCAGTGGCATCTTTTTGAAGCCCACAAGTCAGTGGCACCTTTATAAAAGCCCATAAGTTTGTGGCACCCTTTCAAAGCCCATAAGTCAGTGGCATCTTTTCAAAGTCCATAAGTCAATGGTATCTTTTTCAAAGCCCACAAGTCAGTGGCACCTTTTAAAGCCCATAAATTAGTGGCACCTCTTCAAAGCCCACAAGTTAGTGGCACCACTTCAAAGCCTATAAGTTGATGGCACCTTCATAAAAGCCCATAAGTCAGTGGCACCCTTTTAAAGCCCATAAGTCAGTGGCATCTTTTCAAAGCCCTCAAGTCAATGGCATCATTTTTGAAGCCCACACGAGCTGGTGGCACCCAAGTCTAAGTTAAAGCCCATACAAGTTAGTGGCACCCAAGTAAAGCCCACATAAGCTGGTGGCACCTAGTCTAAGTGAAACCCATATGAGCTGATGGCAACTAAGTCTAAGTCAAAGCCCACACAAGTTGATGGCACCAAGTCCATGTTAAAGCCCACATGAGCTGGTGGCACCCAAGGCTAAGTCAAAGCCTACACAAGCTGGTGGCACCCAAGTCTAAGTCAAAGCCCGCATAAGCTGGTGGCACTCGAATTAAAGCCCACATGAGAGGGTGGCAACCAAGTTTAAGTTAAAGCTCACACAAGCTAGTGGCGCCCATATAAAAAATCCATGTTACTCTGTACTTGCCAAAGAGGGTCAAACCTTAGAAAACCTAACACCTTGTAGGGAGGCAAACCTTACAAAATTCACTTAAACCTTTGTCAGGATTACTGCTAATACACTGCACTTATCACAGTGAAGTTAATTGCAATTCATTTCTTTGTAGGTGTTCTGGGGAGCATCATTCCACCTAGGATAAAATAGTGTCTATTTGTCTTTGCCCCATTCATAATTCTTAGCAACGGTCAAAGGGGGGCAGCTATAGACACCTTAGTTTGTCCTAGCTAATTTGTTTTAGCAACTGGTTAATTTTCCATATTCGAGCATTTTTTACTCATCCATCATTGATCAAAAACTCAATTTTAACTCGTTTCTTTGCATCCAAAAATATTAAAACCTGTATCATATTATGAATTTAGACTTTTGAATTAATCAAAACATTTTTTTGAAGTTTAAATTAGATAAAAAAAGGTTAATGTCACATGATCACCCTACTCTTCCCTAGTTTATTAGCTAAAATCACCATCAGCTACCCTATTTGCTAGAAAATCATTTCAGCATTTAAATCAACCACTTTATGTCCATCACATTTGCAGCAAGTTGCTCCCTACCGCCATTCTATATCCATCAAGCTGACACCACTTTGTCCCCATTGAGAAATCACCAAAAACACTTATAAATTAGCTCCAAAATGTTGGTATAAATAGACCACTTATATCTCAACAAAAAAGGTTAGATTCTAGCTCATTTTTAGCTTGTAAAAACACATTCCTACACCCAGAAAACCAAATCCTGTAGCTCTTTACTCAGCATGCAAAAACAACCCCAAAACACTTACTCTCAATATCTACACATTCTAAAATCACCCTTATCCATACCAGAACCAAAACCTTATTGTTTCTCTCTTTTTCTTGCTTATTAACAATAAGGAAAATAGGGAAATTCAAGCCATCTCTATTGCTCCAACTATTTGGCCAAAAATTGAAGTTTATCACTTACATTTTTTGTTTTTTAGCATCTTCATTATTTTGGTGAGCTCTCCATGTTTCCATCACCTTCTTAGGATTATCATGCATTATTGTGGCTTTTGGTTATGGTAGTTTAGGATTTGGATGCCTTAATGCCCCTTTGATGTGCAAAATGGCCTATTTTATCCTTATTATTTTTATAGCTCCTGCTCATACATTTTATGCCACATCCATGCATCTTGTTATGAGTAATCCATGTATGAATCATTAGTCTTAACATATTTCAAGCATATTTATACATTAGCTTGCATGTTATCATGAATCAATTGCATTTTCAGCATCCATAACATTTTTTTGTCAAAATGTATAGCATTTCCTTTGTCTAGACCATTGGTAAAGTTAGCATTCACATTCATGTTATGTGCCATCTCCTTGTATGTTTGTTGTCTTCCCTTATCAAAATGCATGTTTGATGGCTATTAAAAACTTATTTTCAAAACCTCCCTAAGCCAAGATTAGCATTTAGCATTTTCCTCAAAGTTAGCAAAATATCTTGGGGAAAATTAAGTTTTCTAGATCTGGAATCTTAGTTAAACAAACTTAAATCCTTTGATTTTGCAATGAAAATGACCTTGCACTTGTTCCCTAAATGTTTATGCCTTGTTTATTGGTCAAAACCTTGAGTGGTATGACCAACGGGCTGTTTTATCATCCCAAATTACTCTAGGCTATGCAAATAAGTTCGTGATAGTCACAGACATTTGAATGTCAATGACTTGAGTTTGGATGCATAAACATAAAGAAAATAAGAAATATCCCTTGCTTTGCTTTGCCTCCTTTTGGTAGCATAGCTATTGCAAATTGAAAAAATCACTTTAAAATCCTAAATAATTTTTCATGAATTTTCTAATATTTTTCTCTGAAATTGTGTCAAAATATCTTTTAAACAAGGCTTGTTCATCCTTGGATCAGTCCGGATAAAAGAGTTATGATTTTTCAAACCTAGACTGTCCATAATCCCGAGAGTGAACAAAGTGCATTCTAGTTGGACCCTCTAGGCCCGCTAAACGATTTTTCCAAATCCATCCAAAATTTTTCCTAAATATTTCGTAAAATTCCCTTTTTAGAAAGGTATTATTTGCAATTTTCTAATACCAAATGAGTCCAGAATGATTTTTCAAATTTCGACACACCTTGTTCCTCGTATGCTCTGCCAGTAGCGAAATTAATTCGAACTTGAAAATTTATTCCTCCGAAAAGTAGCTTTTTGGTATATTGGGAATATTTTTAAATTGATCATCGTCAAGTTACTTTTCTAATGGTATCTTGTCAACCCCTAAAACCTTCAAACCAATTTAGAATAAATTCAAAAAATGGGATCACGCGATGCTGTCCCCTGTTCTCGATCATGCTCAAAATTAAGTTGTTTCCCCGAATTTTATCTTGAGATGTTTGAATGTCACCATATCACCCAAATAAGCCTCGAGAACATGCTTTGACCTCCCATAGGCTCGTATCAAGGCACAAACGTATTTTACATCTTTACCATCATCATTTACAATAATTTCTTTTGCCAAAAGTCTTTAAAATGCTCACTCGTTTTCTAAATCCCAAAGTTTTGTCAACTTAATTTTTTCCAACTCAATTTCTTTAAAGAGTGTCAAATATATCACTTTTGGGATATTCTAATCTTAATCTTCTGAGGGGATACTCCAACCCCGCTTTTCAAAATTGTCAAGATTTAGAAATCTTCCTTTGTCAAAATTATTTGTCATCCATGGGGATACTCCAACCTTGTCTTTCAACTTCAATTAAAATTTTCTCTTTCTTTTTGTTACCTTTTCCATGTCAAAATGTCATCTTTTTGTGTTTAATGTGTAATACTTGTTTTTCTTTGTACATTTTGTATTATATTCATGATTTGTTTGCCAAAATGCATGCTTGTTTGTTATAAAAATCTTATTTTCAAAAACAAATCCCCAAGTTAAGCTCAGGCTACTTTAATAGATGGAGATTAGCATGATTTAAGGTTTTATCATATTATTCCTCCCATCTTGGAGCCAAACTAAACCTACTGGGTCTAGATTCGTGGAAATAAAATGTTATTTTTTGTTAAGTATTAAGCCTTGGTCTTAAGTGTAATACCCTCTTTAGTGACATGACTAACAAGTTGTTTCACCACCCCAAACTACTCCAGGATTATGGAATGAATTAGTGATGCCTATGTTACTTGTTCCTTTCCATCACAGACATTCAGACATCTTAGACCCGAGTCCATTGCTTAAGAAAATTGAAAAATCAAATAGTCCCTTATTTTTGCTTTAGCAGTATTGTGGTCTAAGTTTGAGAAATTATTTTTAAATCATAAATGATTTTTATTGATTTTTATGATATTTTTACCTAAAAGAGCCTTGAAACACCATTCCAATGTTGTCTTGTTTGCCATCAGATCATTCCATATGAAGAAGATATGATTTTTCAAACCTTTGCTATCCGAAACCCCTGGAACCAGGCATACGATATTTTATTTGGGCTATTTTGGCCCATCAGACAATTTTTCTAAAATTTTTAAATATTTTGGTAAAAAGCTTATGAAATTCATTTTCTAGAAAGGTATTGTTCATAACTTAGTGACCCTGGATCAACCCAAAACAATTTTTCAAAGTTTAGTGCATCTTTTCCCTTGCATACAATACCAGTGTCAAGATAGACCTAAATTCAAAAATTAATTCCACCTAGAAAGTGATTTTCTAGGATTTTTGGAATATTTTTACATTTAACATTATCGATTCATCTTTCTAATGGTACCTCATTCACCCCCTAAAGGCTTTCGATGAACCTAAAATAAATTTGGGAAGTGAGATGACACGATGTTGTCCCCTGTTTTTAACCTAATTTTTAAATCTCTTTTATCATTTGAATGCCTTGAAATGCATCCGATTAGTTCTCCTACAACACCAACCCTTTAGACTTAAATCAAGGCTTAAGACAAAAATATATTTTATACTAATCTTTGGTTTTCTATTTTCAAAATCTATTTTTAGAAAAAAATTCTTTTAAAATGTTAAAAGTTTGCATCTTTAGGGATACTCTAATCCTATTACTTTGAACGGATACTCTAACCCCATTTTTCCCTAAGAAACTTGATTTTTTTCTTAGATTTATTCAAGATTCTTAATTATTTTTGTAAATCATCAAAAATTTTCATTTTTGGGGATACTTCAATCCCACTACTTTAACAAGATACTCTAACCCCATTTTTCAATAAAAAACTTGAATTTTTTCTTTATTCTTGATTATTTTCTTACCTTATCTTTAAGGATACTCCAACCCCACCTTTCCGAGGGGATACTCCAACTTGCTTTTATCTCAAAATCCAAAAATTTTTTCTCTTCTAGATGCCCTAGATTGTTTTGATTAAAATCTTTTTAGGCCTTAAATTACCAATGAATCCAAACTCATCTCTAAATTGTCATCCCGGTTATTCTTTAGTAATTAAAGATAATTATGAGATACATTCTAATCATCTCTCCTTGTTCTTATGTTTTTGTGTGCTTATTTTTATGCAATTTTATTATTTTTTTTGTTTTACTAATGTGTTTCCTTTTTGTAGGGATCTTTTATGCATTTCATGATTTAAAAATTTATTTTCTAAAAATTGCAAAGCGATATTTTGTGTGGACATCTCACTGGTACTTGACACAGAATATCCAAATTTTTAAAAATTTAATCTGGAACTTACTTTCACCAAAAATCCCTATGTTCCCCATACCTCCGAGGTGCATAGGTGATTCAAATTTTCCTTTAAAACTTGGATTTACAATTTACAAAATTTTATGCATTAAAAGGGATTATATCTAAATAATGACCAAATGGAACCATTTAAGCCAAAACTAAAGTGAGACATAGTTAGTAGGTGTCGCAATGTACCTTGAGGTGGATCCTTATGGATCTATGGGTGCGTACGACTTAAAATATTTTGATGACTTAGAAATATCTTCTTGATCAAGACTTTTCTTTGGCGATATGATGAGAATGAGAATGTACAGATTCTCAACATGTGGTACAATGAAAGGGACCATAAGACGAATCGCTCATCTTATTGGTCTTGGATGACCATCGCAAAATGGTTAATGCTTGGAGTCACCACCGATCATTTTGGGCTAGGCATGATCGGATGCCTATTGAAACCTATGTTTTGAGTTATGAACTCAAAACATTGATCCTGCGATCTACGTAATACTAAGATTTGTTGTTTGTGTTCGGGAGTTGGTTAGCACGATGAGGTATGAACCTTTTCGCGACGCCTAAAATTGGTACCTTACTAGCTATGTTTTATCTTGATTTTGATTCTTTCGATCTTAACTTGTCATTATTTTGATATAACCCTTTTTTAATGCATGAATCTTATAAAAATACAAATCCAGGTTTTTATGAAAAAGGTTTAATCTTATATACACCTCGAAGAGATGGGGAATATAGAGATTTTCAATAAAAATAACCTCTGGATTTTACTTTGAAAGCGGAATGTTCCACTTTGAGCACTAGAGAGATACCCATGCGAAACATTACCTTTAATTTTATTTGGAAATGTTTTGAAAACATGAATGCAAATAATCATTACAAAGAAATCATGTTAGTAAGGCAATAAATGAAATAACATAACATGGATCATTCAATGCAATGATAAAGAAAATGGGTGGACTATTGGAATTTATCTCGCTATTTGCATCGATTATCTAGGAATAACCGAGTACACAATTTTCAAGATGCATCTAGGTTTCCTGATTAAACAAGGTTCGTTTGGCACATTTATGAGAATCTGAGGAGGAGAAAATTACAGGGTTAGAGTATCCCTTCAAAAAGGTAGAGTTGGAGTATCCCCGTAGATGACAAATAATTTTGATCAAAGAAAGATTTTTAAATCTTGAAAATTTTGAAAAGCGGGGTTAGAGTATCTCCTAGGAAGGTCAGGTTTAGAGTATCCCTGTGGATGACAAATTATTTTGACAAAAGAAGTTTTTCTTGACAATTTTGAAAAACGGGGTTGGAGTGTCCCCTCGGAAGGTCAGGTTGGAGTATCCCCGTGGATAACAAAACTTCATGACTTAGAAAATGGGTGAGCATTCGACAATTTTTGACAAAAAGATTTATTATGAATGAGGATGGTAAAGATGTAAAATATGTTTGTGCCTTGATATGAGCTTGTGGGATGTTAAAGTATCTTCTCGAGTCTGATCGGGGTGATACATAGACAGTCGAATGTCTCAAGATGAAATTTGGGAAAATAACTCGATTTTGACCAAAACCAAAAATAGGGAACAACATCGCACTATCTTGCTTTCCGAATTTATTCTAAATTGATTTGAAGGATTTAGAAGGTGGATAAGACACTGTTAGAAAGGTGACTCAATGTGGGTCATCCTAAAAATATTCCAACTACCCTAAAAAGAAAGTTTCTGGGGGAATAAATTTTCAAGTTTGGATTGATAGTACCATTGGCAGAGCATATGAGGGATAAAGAGTGTCAAAATTTAAAAAAATCACCCGGACTCATTTGGTATCAAAAAATTGCAAGCAATACTTTTCTGAAAAGGGAATTTCATGAATCTTTTAGGAAAAATGTTTGGAAATTTTGAAAAATAATTTAGTAGGCCTGAATGGCCCAACAAGAATACATGTTCGGATTCTAGAAGTTCTAGATAGTTTAGATTTGAAAAATCATAACTCTCTCATCCGGACTGATCTAGGGGTGAATCACCATTTTAAAGACAATTCGATATGCTTTGATAGAAAAATATCAGAAAATTCTTGAAAAATCGTTTGGGATTTTAAAGTGATTTTTCAATTTCCAACAGTTGTGCTACCAGCATGGGACAAAGCAAAGTAGAGGATATCTCTTATTTTCTTTTATGTCAACGGGTCAAAATTCGAGTCATTGACATTTGAACATGTATGACTAAAGGGAAAGAGTGGCATAAGCATCACAAGCTCATTTGCATAGCCTTAGAGTAGTTTAGGATGATGAAATAGCTCGTTGATCATGCCACTCAAGGTTTTGACTCAAGAAAAAGGCACAAACATTTAGGGAATAATTGTAAGACCATTTCCATTTCAAAATCAGAAGATTTAAGCTTGTTTAACCAAGATTCCAGATCTAGAAAACTTAATTTTTGCTAAGATATTTTGCTAGTTTTAAGGAAAATGCTAAGTCCATTCTAATCCTTATTGGTTGAGGCTAACATGCTTGGCTTAGGTGGTTTTAAAAATCAGTTTTTGACAGCCATCAAACATGCATTTTGACAAGGAAAAGAAAACAACATACATGGGGATGGCACATGCATGAATGGGGATGCTAATTTTTGCTAATGGCCTAGACAAAGAAAGTGTTATACACTTTAAAAAAACAAATGTTATGGATGCTGAAAATGACAATGATTCATGCAAGTTAATGTGTAAATGTGCTTGAAATGTGTTAGGCTAATGATTCATACATGGATTAAGGATAACAAGATGCAAGGACATGGCACAAAAGGCATGAGAAAGAGATATCAAACTAATAGGGATGAAAGGAGGCATTTTGCACATAAAAAAGGGCATTAAGGCATCCAAATCTTAAACTACCACAAACAAAGGCCACAAAAATGCATGATAATCCTAAGAGGATGATGGAAACATGGAGAGCTCACTAAAATGATGAAGATGCTGAAAAACAAAAAAAAAATGAAAGTGGTGAGGTGAGAAGTAATACCAACAAGACTTCACTTTTGGCCAAATAATTGGAACAGTAGAGAAGGCCTGAATTTCCCTCTTTTCCTTGTTATTGATAAGCAAGGAAAAAACAAAAATAATGAGGTTTTGGTTCTGGTATGGATTAGGGTGATTTTTGGAGTGTGTAATGGTTGAAAGTGAGTGTTTTAGGGCTATTTTTCGGTGGTGGGTGTAGAGCTACGGGATTATGATTTCTTTGATGTGTGAATGTGTTTTGGAAGTTTAAAATGACCTGAAATCTAATTTCTACTGAGATAGAAGTGGTCCATTTATACCAATCTTTTGGAGCCAAATTGGAGGTGTTTTTGGCCATTTCTCAAGAGGGACAAGGTGATGTCAGCATGGTGGCTATAGAGTGGCTGTAAGGAGCATTTTTCTACTAATGTGATGGGCATAGGGTGGCTGGTTTAAATGCTGAAATGCTTTTCTAGCAAATAGGGTGGCTCATGGTAATAGTGGTTAACAAGCTAGGGAGTAGGGTGATCATGTGATGTTAACCTTTTTTTGATCCAATTTAGACTTCAAAAAAAATTATGATTAATTTAAAAGTCTAAATTCATAATCTGACATGTATTTTAATCTTTCCTGATGCAAAGAATTGAGTTAAAATCAAGTTTTGGATCAATGGTGGATGAGTCAAAAATGCCCGAACTGTGAAAATGGCCTGCATGTATCGATGCATTACATAGTGTATCGATACATTTGGTCCAAAAACCTTGATAGTATCGATACAATGAACGTTGTATCGATACAATGATCATTGTATTGATACTATGAACCATTGTATCAATACTATGAACCACTGCATTGATACATTTCTTTACAAAATGCATGTTTTGGTCCTGGCATGGCCTAGTATCGATACATGAGGTCCTGTATCAATACAGAGGCTTATGTATCGATACATCTACATGTTGTATCGATATAATGGGGACATTTCAAATTTTTGGTGCATTGGAGCATTGTATCAATACATGAGAACCATGTATTGATACATTCAAGTAAAATTATAAATTTTCTCGTATCTTTATCCCCGAATATCTTAGACTACGTCATTTGATGCCACATCTTTGCATTTACCTTTGATATGATCCCTAGGCCTTCTTGGCATCCTCAAAATACTATTTTGCCAGGCGACATCGCCCCCACTTATGTCCATGCTCCAAATTGCTAAAAATTAGCCCTAACAAAATAAGGTGTCTACAGTAGGTACCGTTTTTTAGCATCGTAGGGTTGTTAATCCTTCCTTACACATAACTAACTCTTAAACTTAACCAATGAATCTTTGGACTTTGTAGACCTTGAAATTGATGTTTCGAGTTTCATAACTCAAAATGTTGTTTTCAATAGGCATCCAATCTTACCTAGCCTGAAAAGATTAGGGGTAACTCCAAGTTTATGGCCACTCTGTGATGCCCATTTGAGACTAGTTGGATAAGTGATTTGCCTGAGGATCTTTCTCCGTTTCATATTACTATGCCTAATTGAAATCTCGATAATGGGATAACTCGAAGGCTCATCCACCACCAATATTATACATTTTAAAAGTCAAGCACGCTAAGCCCTTTGGATCATTCAAAGTTTTAAAGGTAGGCATGTGGCGATAGCTTGGCCACAGGTACATGCAAGTTATATCTATGCATCAGTACTGATACAACGCTTTTATGTTGCCAAAAGTTTAAATTTTTATGTGTAGTATCGATACATGGGGGTTTGGTTTGGAAACCTAATGAGATGTATCAATACCTATCATGATTGTATCGATACAAATCTTGGTAGTAGCAGTAGCTGTGATTTTTGGCAAAATATATCGATACACAAGCTTGAGTATCGTCACAAGTTCATGAAGTATCCATACATACCTCTAAGTCTTGAGATTGGAAACAAATTTTTGTTCTTGGTATCACTACATGCTTCATTGTTTTGATACTCATGGCTAAAAATTGCCTTGTGTATCGACACATAATGTTTTACATCGATACACAAAGGTATTTTTGCCCAGTTTGAGCCATTTTTCAGCCATTGCACCTCTTATTCAAAATCCAATTTAAACATGTTTCTTACACCAAAAATTATCAAATTCATACCAGGCCTCATCTTTGGGCTTGTGATTGGATTTAAACAAAATTTTGAAGCCTAAATAGCCAATGACAAGGGACATTTAATGACATTATATAATTTGACAAAGGGCAAGGCTGAACTTTTGCCAATACTCAACTGCATAAAGTAGCCTAGATCCACTATTTTTGCTGAGCAAACTAATGGGTTTGCATGGTAGTTGAGCATAGTACCTGATCTCTACATAAGGTACATGCACCAAAATTGCACAATGCCTTTGCTTTTTCATTTTTTGTCTTCATAGTCACATGGCTATATAAGCCTACCTTGGACTTAGCTGAAAAAAAATCCCATTAGAAATAAAAAAATTCTCATATTCCTTAGCCCCCAAAAACCAAGAAACTTTTCTCCATTCTCTGAGCCCTTCAAAACCATCACCAACCTCCATTTCACTTATATTCCCTCTTAAAACTCCTCTTTATCCATTATAGACACCTCATTTTATCTTGGCTAGTTTTTGGCATCCTAGGACTTAGGTGAAAGATGATAAAATTAGATAATAAAAATAAAACTTAGCTGTATTGAAGAAAAATATAGAATGAGGCATCAAAAGTCACTTTTCATGGTGTCATCAGAGTCATTCAGATGAGTACACAAATCAATTTTCCATTGTTTGTAATTAAGTTGAGGAAAATTAAGAAGCCACAGGCACATGCAAGTTATATTGGTGCACAAGTATTAATACGAGGCTTTACGGCACTAAAAACTTGAATTTTCACATGTAAGGTCTATACAAGAGGGTTTGGTATTGATAGCTAGCATGTTTGTATTGATATAGACCTTGATAGTAGCTAAAGTTGTGATTTTTGGCAAAATGCATCGATACACAAGCCTCAGTATCGATACAAATCCATTTGTGATTTTGGCTAAATGTATCGATACACAAGCCTTAGTATCGATACAAATCCATAGAGTATCGATACAAGCTTCTAAGTCTCGAGACTGGAAACATTTTTTTGCTCTTAGCATCGGTACGTAACTCATTCATCGATACTCATGGGTGAAAAGTACTTTGTGTATCGATACAACCTATTTTGTATTGATACACCAAGGCATTTTTGCCCAGTTCGAGCCACTCAAAAGTTTGATTTAAACATGCTTTTGCAACAAAGAACTATCATAAATCATTGCAAGCCTCAACTATGGGCTTATGATCAGATTCAAACAAATTTTTGGAGTCTAAACAACCAATGCCAAATGTCACTTTCATAAGATATATGGTTGTAAGATGGTAGAGAAGGCATATCTCTAGTTGAAGGTTGTCACAGCCTTTCTGCCTCTCTACTCAGCATGGCATAACTAATAAGAAAAAAATTAGCTTAGCATAGTAGCTGGAGATGTCCCCTGGTGCATGGGAGAAAGATAAAAAATGCCCTTGCTTTGTCTCATAAAGGCATTGGTTGAGCATTGAATAAAAGGGACTTTCAGCTACCTGAAAAAAAAACCTTTAGCCATTTTCAAGAAAGCTCTCCATCAATCTTAAAAAACTCTCCATCCGTTCTCGTAAATCCTCCAGCAATCCCAGTTCTAAAAACTCACCAAAAACATTATTCCATTGCCTTTCACCCTTAACCATCCTTTATTCCCATAGCTCCTTAAAACTGCCACTAGAAAACCTTCAAAAACTTAACCTTTCACACACTTTCATCCTTAAAACACCCCACCAATGAACATATTACTAGAAAGCTTCTTCCTTTCATCTTTTTCTTGCTAAATAATAGTAAAACAGGGAAAGAACTGAGCTTAAAGTCACTACTTTAAGAAGGGAGTAAGAGTTTAAGTTTTTTTGGTACATTTTCTACTTTTTACATACATTTTCTATTTTTATCATCAGTTTATTTTAGCGAGCCCTTCATGTTACCATGACCCTCCTAAGACTCTCATGTATTAGTGTTCCCTTAGTTGTGGTGGTCTTAGGATCTTGATGACCCTCTTGACACCTTAATGTTGTTTGGGTATACAAACTCACCATACTTCATTTTTATCATCACATCACCTCTGTTCATGCATCTTTTCCCATGTTCCCTCCATATTCACATATCCATCTCATGTTTAAATGGTCACTGATTGGTTTCCCCCCACAATGTAAGCCCTTAGACTCAGATCAAGGCTAAAATACAAAAATGACTTTGTATTAGATATCTCTTTTCCCCATATTAAAATTTTCACTAGTAGAGGTACTCTAAATTCATTACTTTTAGGGGAACTCCAACACCATTTTTAATAAAAAATTTAAATTTTCTCTTTATTCCCTAATATTTTTCTAACTCTATCTTTGGGGATACTCCAACCCCATTACTCCAAAGGGATACTCTAACCTGATTCTTAATTAAAAGTTTAAATTTTCTCTTTATTCTTAAATATTTTCCTAACTCTATCTTTGGGGATACTCCAACCCTACCTCTCCAAGGGGATACTCCAACCTCACTTTACCAAAAAAACCCCAAAGTTTTTTCTCTTTTGGATGCCTCAGACTACTCTGATTAAATCATCTTTGTCCCTTAAATTACTACTAAATCCAAACCAGTCTCTAAAATCATCATTCTATTTATTCTTCAATAATCAAAGGCAATTATGAGATACATTTTGATCGTCCCACCTTTTTGTGTTTTTTTGTTTGTGATTGCTTGTTTACGATATTATTATGTTTATCTTTTTCCATCTTACTAACACATTTCTTATCATGCATTCATGTTTAAGATTTGTTTTTCAAATAAAGCTTACAAGGTACTGTTCCATGTTGGTATCTCTTTAGTGCCTAATATGAAACATCCAAATTTTTAAAATCCAATCCAAACGTTGTTTTCACAAAAATCCCTATGTTCTTCACATCTTCGAGGTACATAGGTGAGCTAATTTTCTTTTAAAAAAAACCAGATCTAAATTTACAAAACTTTATGCAAAGGGAATTATATCTAAATAAAGATAAATGGAACCAAGACCAAAGTGAGACATAGTTAGTAGGTATCGATTGCGGGCATTGTAGGGATGCTAATCCTTCCCTGTGCATAACACTGTCGAGCCCAACCAATGAATCTATGGACTTTGTAGACCTTGAAATTGATTTTTCACATTTCCTAACTCAAAATATAGTTTCAATAGGCATTCGATCCTACCTAGCCTAAAATAATCAATGGTGACGTCAAGTTTATGGCCATTTCATGATGGCCACCTGAGACTCAATTGGATGATCGATTTACCCGATGATTTCCCTTTCTTTCAAATTATTATGCTTAATCTAAATCTCGATCATGGGATAACTTAAAAGCTTGACCACAACTAATCGTCATTTAGTTTAAGTCGAGCACGCTATGCCCTTCAGATTGTCCAAAGCTTTAAAGGCATGCATGTGATGATAGCTTGGTGACTCTATTATGGCCCAAATCTTCAGAGTTAGGCCTATAAATAGCTATTGCTCACTCAGTTCTTGGTTTTTTTATCTCCATAATTATTTAGATATAACTCTCTTTTATTTTTGCTTACTGATCTCTGTTGTTTATGTTTTTGTCTTATGATTATTAGAGATTATTTGTTTCCAAATAAATGTTGATTTGAATAAATATGGCAATATGATAGTAAAAAAAATGTTTGAATATTTCCTTGACATGCACTATGCACTTGTATTTGCACTAGATTCCCAACCAACACCATAATGTCGTTAGTATCCTAATTATTAGTAGGCAAGACCTCTGTATAGGCATGGCAAGACCTCCAAGATATAAATTACCTATGTCTCCCGTGAGTACCATTCTACATTTGCATAGGGAAATACATTCATTGAATCGAACCTGTTCCACCAAACTCATGATGGGCCTAGGATCGAGGTGCCTTGGTTAACCTTACCGGATGAAAAAGTGATTCGGATACCCAAATAGGCATTAACTTAAACCCATATAGTGAACCCTATGAGCTAAACCATGTCAAACCATACTGGATGCTGCTAGAATAACCCAAAGAGTAGGATCACTTGGGAAAACATTTGTTACCTATATTGCTATACATCATGGTTTACGGGCAATAATGGGTAAACATTGTCACTCGCATTTGTCATTTTTATTATCATGATCATTCCTTTAGGTATGACATTACATTTAATGGAAAATCCTCTTTAATAAGTGGGTAAGGACAAATGAATTCCATAAACTATAATACCATCTTGAAATAGTTATATTTGACCAAAATAAGCCATCATGCTGCCCAAATGATGGCTTAATATTTACTTAACACAAATGGCGGTGAACAAACATCACTGTTTAAAAGTTCAGTCTTAGTCCTCGTGAGGTATCATGTTGCTTCGTGAAGAGGCAATTTTAATTCAGACATGATGGTATGCTGCTCGTTTAATACCTCAACATTCATGATCATAATGTTTGCCCATAGGCATCGTACCGCCTATTCTCGGGGCAAATTTTATGATACACTTTTATTAAAATTCCTTTATTTCTTTATCTTTTGCCTATTATTTTGTATTGGTTACTAACCTATTCCCTTTTTGCTTTTCTTTTTCACCATGCATCATTTCATCATAATCACCATCACCATGGGATAATTGGTCAATGGTTCAGTTTTCATCAAGGAGTGTCTGTCATGGAGCAACAGTCCGCTTCAAAGCTAAAGCCTGTTGAGGAAGTCTGAGCATGGCCAGAATGCCGACAGCGTGAAGATAGAGCTATCTTTAAACTGAGGCATGTCTCAATAATGCATGAAAAGATCAAGATAGGGTACCATTAAAATGATCGGCAAGATCTTAAGATTATATGGACTAATTGGGACAAATTGAAAAGGAATTATTCATTGAAAGGTACAAAGTACTGCTCGTGTGCTTCAATTCCATTTGGATATTGGCTTGTTGCGAGCATCATCTCAGTTTTAGAATCTAGCATATTGGTGTTTTAGTTTCAATCATGAAGATTTGGTGCCCATGGTTGATGAATACACTGCATTATCAACATTGAGAGAGCAAAGGTCAATAGAATATACTACAAGGCTTTGAACCCTCTAACTTTTAAGAAAATATTAGCTCAAATCCTTAACGCAATGGAGTTTTGGATTGAGAGTCATATCAAAACAAAGAGGAACAGTGAATGCATCTTATGGGGTAGTTTGAAGAAGCAATGGCAAGTGCCATTAACATCTGAAAAATCTAAGGTATCTACGCTTTGGCAATATATGGTCTAATTATATTGCTAGAGGCACTATGCTATGTTGAAGCTACGTAGTAGATGTTTTTTCTTGTTTGTGCTACAACATCAATCCTACTTCAGCCATCATTGCTGAAACTATTTAAGCTCTTAATTTTTGTAAGAAAATGGGTACAGGCCACTTCATCAGATCTGCACTACCTTTACATTTGGCTTATCAGTCACTTTGGTCCCGAAAATAAGAGGATGGCGTATTACTTCTTACCCAACTTTAGCCTATCTCTAGGGAACTTAACAAGGAATGGCCTTAAGATAAATCTGAAGAGCAATAGGTCTAGAAATTTTGGAACTTTATGGGGGTAAAGGTAACATGGAAGGCCTTTTGGTTTTTCCTACAAACAGTCATATATCAGTGTGGAGATTATAGTTGTGTGCCACTCATGGGATTATAGGGAAGAACTAGCTACGCACCTCTTTTAGTCTTTCAACAATTCTAGTGCTATCAATTCATCCCCTTCATCCAAGACTTAGAGTTATGGGATTTTGACTATAAAATGGTGAGCCTGCTTACAAGTTAAAAGTCCAATTGCCTTTCATGCATAAAAACAAACTTATTGCATAGAGAGATATTGGAGAGGGAGTAGTATGACCCCAGGATTGATGAATGGAGGATTCATTGCATTAATGATACCTTACCCTTATTTGGTATTGGGACATCATAAATACTAGTTGATGAATTTTCCTCTGAGATTGAATTGCTCAAGCAAGAGTTTGAATAAGAAAAAGTGACCTTTGCTAAGGAGATTACTTGATTAAATGAGGAAAATAGTCGATTGAAAATGGACCTTTACCTCTGGGATGGCAAGGTGAACAGGGCTGTAATGGAGAAAAACTACCTTAAAGAGGATCTCGAGAGTTTGAAGAAAGACTATGTGGCCTTTAACAAGCCAACCAAGTCCTAAAGGCTTGGAAAGTCATCGGTCAAGTAGAGGACAAAAATTACTACTCTGGAGAAAGAGTATATCAAAGAAGAAAAGCGACTAGGGTCAATAGGGGGAAAGGCTTATTAAAACCCCTACTCTTGCATCAACTTACCAAAAGAAGAATAAACGATTTGAAGCTCAAGTCCAAGATTTGAGAGCAAATTAGATTGAGAATGGAGCTTTAACCTTTAAAATTCAAGATTTAGAGCATTGCCTTCAAGCTCGCCATAACTAAGTCAATACACTAGTGAGAGCCTCTAAACAGCGAGAGTATGAATGGTTTTAAGTGGTTGACCATGCATGCCAAAACTATTAGGGCCATCATCATTGTCTCATAAAGTAAATTCAAGTGGCTCAGTTAGAGGCTAAGAACATGATAGATGTAGCCCGATCCCTGACACGTGATATCTTGCCCACTGAAGCCCATGAGCAAGGCTTGTTGTATTTATTGGACCAAGCAAAAAGGCTAAGTAATCATGTCAGACATTTTTGAACATAATCATATGTAATCGAGACATTTCATTGCTTTAATGAAAGATGATACTAGTGGAGCTACCCATAATCCAATTGTCCTTTTTGTATTTGCATGACTAGACTAATTTTTTCATAGTTTTATTGGTCTATTTATCTTCATGATTGCATATTCACTATCATTGCATCAAACATATGCATGAACATATCATAAAGGCCTAATCTGGTAATAATTTAAAGTGAAGGTGCTTTAAAACATGCAACCTACAGTTCGTAATAGGTATAACACTAACAATCATCAAAGAGTGATGGAAAATGATCACCAGGCCCGCATTGGAAAGCTTAATCTCATGTACAGTGAGTCTTAAGAGCAATCACTCTATAAGAATAAAGAACTCCAAGCTCAGATTATCAAACTAACTAAGCTACTATCTGATGCATTGAAGGAAAAAAAGGCAAACAAGCACAGTTGAGGCAAAAAAATATTTAGCCAATCCTAAAAGCAATTTGAATGGTGGTACTAAAGCTACCAATGCTTAGGAAGGGGCATTGCATAAGCATCATCCTTTGACAGCAAATATCCCATAAACTTAGCCATTCATTTACATTAATCCTGCAACAACATCCTATTTGATCCAAGGATTTTAAGGTGTAGGCTCTTCACTGGCAAGGCCTATACTCTCAAACCTCTATAAGCAAATAGAGCAAGATAAAGCAAAGAAGCCCTCAAAAAATATGGGTAGATTTAGCATGTGCATTCCTCGAACAATATAAGCTTATGTCTAATTGGGCTTCGAATCGCCTCTATCTCATGAACATGGAGAAAAACAATCTTTTGAGTGCTTTAACAATGTACTCAAAAATGGAGAAATGAGGCTACTCAACTTCATGCCTCTCTAACTAGAAAGAAATAACAGTCATGTTTGTTGGCACCTTAACGAGCTCCTTACTATGAAAGGTTGGTAGGAAGTGCCACCAAAACTTTTGTCGATATGGTTATATTGGGTGAAATGATCAAGAATGCCATTAAAAGTGGTAGGATATCCATTGGGGAATCATCTAGATCAGTCAAAAAGATCATAAATGAAGGTAAGGAGAATAAGGTAAATATTGCTCATGAAAATCATGCTTGGTTTAATCAAAGTCTACATCTAGCATAGCTTGTGTACCTCCCAATCATGTTGAATACGGGTCTTAATCCTTATTCCTCTGTACCACAATCAGTTCATACTGTCATTTTTGCTCCAACAATGAGTTTGGAGCCATATCCTACTCAAAACACAACCCATAATGCATAATCGCACAACATAAATAATGCGAAAGCTCTGAACACTTAACAAGCACCCTAAAAAAGAGAGCACTTTGAACCACTCCCCTACTCCTAAAATGAGATTTACTCTTGCTTATTGGTAGGTAAACTAGTGGCCTCAGTATTTAAAAACCCAAGATCACCACCTACCCTAGATGGTATGATAAGAATGCTTATTGTGAATACCACGCTGCAGTACAAGGCCATTCTATTGAGAACTACACTTCATTTAAAAGAAAGGTACAGTGTCTACTAAAAAATGAGTGATCAAGGTTGAACAAGGGACTTGACCAAATGTTAGAGCCAATCCACTCCCTAATCATGCCAAGATAAGAGTTAATACAATAATCGATGGGAAAGGTCATTGGGTTAAAAAATACATTAGAGAATTCAAAACCCCGATAAGGTCTAGCAAGCTTTCATGAAAGCTAGAATAGTAATAGATGATAAAAATCAAAAAAGGAATGCCACTGAAACATCCTGCTACCGCTATAGTCAAGGGCATAATTTGCAACATTGCCTATAATTCTTGGAAGTGGTCCAAGGGATGATGGATCACTCCAAGATTGAGTTCTATGAGGAGTAAGATAAAAATGTTGATCCATCTATTATTGCCACAGATGAGGAAAGGCTTATGAATGATCGAATCTAGAGTTATCTATCTCTTATAGGCATGAAAAATAAAGATAATAAAAGTTTTAGGCAGTATGCTTCAAAATAGATGAAGGAGGCTGCCCAGATTTATCCATTATTGATGAAAAAAGAGATGATTGTTCGATTCATTGGCACATTACAAGTCCCTTATTATGAAAAGGTAGCAAAAGCTTTTCAAAGAGCTTTATAGATTAGTTGCACTTTATGAGATGATCAATAAGGCAATGAAAAATAAATCATGTAGAAAAAATATTAGCAAAGATAAAAGGAAAGAAAAATAAAGGCTAGTTAGCAATGAAATTTGGCAATGAAGCCAATTCGTCTTAAACTCATGCTGAGTTAGACCTAAAAAGAATGGTCATTTAAGAAAACTATGAGATTGTAGAAAACATAAAAAAAGTTAGAATGCCAATGAATTCGGTTTAGCAAATCCTGGTGCAAGCTATGTTACTTAATGCAACTGAGAAGATAGAGGAAAAAATTTATGACTCTATGATTTTCCATACTATTTATAGCCATACTCTTTAAACGTGTAAAGAGTTTTGCATTATGGTTTAAAGGATAATGAACAAGGGTAGCATTGAATTCTATGATGAAAAGCAAACCCTCATATTGTGTTTATAAATGCAATATTATCTGTTAACACTGTAAAAGAAGAAGAAGGCAATCCTCTTTATGGGGTTGGAAGGACATTGACCTTGTATAACAATTGACTAAGAGCCAAGGCTGCCCTTGTTCAGCCCACGCCAAGGATGATCATTCAACCTCCATTTTTTTCCTTTATAAGGATGATAAGGCTATTCCTTGGAGCTATGAAAACAAAACCTTAATCATTGGGGAATCTGGCCAGCAAGTAGCGAGCGTGGACCTTTCAAGAGTAAGTCACCTAACTCAGAGTGACAGATGTTATGCCCCAACAGCATCAAGAAATGAAACTCAACAAGAAAATATTAGTCCTATTCCTCAAGCATCGAAATCTGGAATTAAAAACTCAGATTTTGTAGTCTTTAAGGAGCCAGTGAATGAGAAAGATGCTATAGAATTCTTTAAGTTCATCAAACACAGCGAATAAAACATCATCGATTAATTGAACAGGTAACTCGCCAAAATATCTGTGTTGTCATTATTATTGAATTCTGAAGCTTAGAGGAATGCACTTCTCAAAGTTTTGAATGAGGCCTATGTCCCTCCTAGCATTTCTATAGGTCAGTTGGATTGATTAATGAGCAACATCACTACTGATAATTACATATCTTTTAGCAATGATGAAATCCCATATAGAGGGAGAGAAAACTACAAAGCCCTTTATATCACCACGTATTGTAAAGGCACCATGTTGCCCAAGGTGCTTATTGATAACGGGTCAACTTTAAATGTAATGCCCATGTCATGCTTGAACAAGCTTCCCATTAATGTATCTTATATCCAAAATAGTCATAAGATTGTGTAAGCATTCAAGAGAACTTCTTAGAACATTATGAGAAACATCATCATTCCACTCCAAAATCAACCCATGTATGTATAAAGTTGACTTCATATGGTGGACATTGCTCTATCGTATAATTACTTGTTGGGAAGGCCTTGAATTCACACTACTGGGGCAGTACCATTATTTTTGCACCAAAAGTTGAAATTCATCATTGAGAAGAAAGTTTTTAGTATCAAAGGAGAAAAAGATATCATTGTTACTACCTCAACTAATGCCCTATATCTTAAACTTGATGAAGATATCCCAGAATCGTCTTTCCCATCCTTTGAGTTTGTTAATGCTACTTATGTCAAGGAAAGATTGCCAATAGTTCAGCCTCGCCTATCAAAGAGTACTAATATGGGTTTGAAGTTGATTGTAGGCAAAGGTGCCCAGGCTAGAAAGAGATTCAAAAAACACCTTTAAAGGATTGCTAAAGCGTTAAAAGTTGTCAACCAGGTTGACAAAAGATGGTTAGGATGCAAGCCCAATGCACAAAAAAAAAGGAAAACAAGCTCAAAAAAGTATAAGAAGAGGATGGCCCATTTGTTAAAATAAGACATAGAGGATGAGCTAATGATATTCCGACCACTTCAGGAATGTTTTTACCCAAGGGGACATGTAAATATTGGCTCTGAAAATGCTATGCTCATATTGAACAAGGCATTCAAGGATGCCTTTATGAATGTGATTGATAAGCCAAATATGTCAACCATAAATCTAGAAACTGGTCTTCTGTGCCCTCTAGGATTTGTTTCAAGTGTTTCGATTGAGACTGAGATTCCTATACTGTTCAAGTCTATTTCAAAGTAATACTATGAACTAAACCTACATGCTTTCACCTAAAAGCATTGTAGGATCCTTTGTATGGGCATATTTTATTAAGTGTTATCAATGAAAATGACTAAGCATTATGCATTTCATTCTGTGTGTTCATAGTTCTTGTCAACCTTAGACCTTTCTTTACATATTTTTCTACCTGTATTATTCTTTTTCATATTTTTAGGTACTCCGATGAAGGTGGCATGAATGTTCAAACTAAAACTTCAAAAATCAATTTCAGTAACTGATCTATGCCGATAAAGTCAAATTTGAAGAAAATCTTAAAAAGAACCCCATTTCTTTTAACCTACTGAGACTAGCTAAACAGGAAGAAAAATAGATATTACCTCATGAAGAACCCACCAAAACCATAAATATTGGAACAAAAAAATATAATAAAGTGGTCAAATCAAAACTTTCATAAAACCATCAACTCGAGCTAATAAGTCTCCCCTAAGAATATCAAGATACATTCGCCTGGTCCTACCAAGACATGCTTGGATTAGATATTAACATTGTGGTCCATAAACTTCCCCTCAAACCTAAGTGTAAGCCCATACAACAAAAGCTAAGAAGGATGAAGCCCAAAAATGCTTTTGAAGATTAAAGAGGAAGTGAAGAAGCAATTTGAAGTAGGATTTCTCAAGGTAACCAAATGTCCTGAATGTGTAGCCAATATAGTCTTAATCCCTAAGAAAGACAGTAAAGTGCAGATGTGTGTAGATTATAGGGACCTAAACTGAGCTAGCCTAAAAGATAATTTTTTTACCTCATATTGACACCCTAGTAGACAAAATTGCCAAAACCATATTGTTTTCTTGAATGGATGGGTTTTCGGGCTATAACCAAATCAAAATGGCAGCTAAAGACATGGAAAAAACCATCTTCATAACCATGTGGGGCATTTTCTACTACAAAGTTATGACCTTCGAGCTCAAGAACACTAGTGCAACTTACCAAAGGGTGATGGTAACATTGTTCCATGATCTCATGCATAAGGAAATCAATGTTCATATGGATGATATGATTGCCAAGTCACCAAAAGAGAGTGAACATGTGGCCAGTTTGCAAAAACTCTTCAAAAGGCTTTGTAAATACCAACTCAAGCTAAATCCTACCAAATGAACATTTGGTACCACATCCGGTAAACTATTAGGTTTCATTGTGAGCAAAAAAAGGAATAAAGGTTAATCTCGACAAGGTTAAGGCCATTTAGAATCTGCCACCACCTTGAACCCAAAAGGAAGTGAAACGTTTGAAAACTTAACTACATAGCTCGATTCATATCTTAGTTGACTGATAAATGTGATTCGATCTTTTGGTTACTTTAAAAATAAAATCCTAGAGAATGGAATCAAGAATTCCAAAAAGCTTTTGATAAGGTCAAACATTACCTTTCATACCCTCTAATACTTATACCACCAGTGACCGACTGGTCACTAATCCTGTATTTATTAATTCTAGGCAAGTCGATAGGTTGTGTATTAGGGCAACATGATGAATTAGGAAAAAAGGAATAGGATATCTATTACCTGAGCAAGAAGTATATAGAATATGAAAATAATTATTCTTTCATAGAGAAGCTATGTTGTGCTTTAGCTTAGATAGCTAGAAGGTGAAGGCAATACATGTTGTACCACACTACGTGACTAATCACCAAGCTTGATCCTATCAAGTATTTGTGCGAAGCTCTTACCTTGTCTGAGAGTTTAGCCATATGGCAAATTATGCTTTTTGAGTACAATATCATGTATATCAACTAGAAAGCCATCAAAGGTAGTCCAATTGTAGAATTTTTGGCAAGTCGAGCCATGAATGACTATCAGCTTTTAGACTTTGAGTTTCCTAACAAAAACCTGATGTGCATATATGAGGCAGAGAACACTATCAAGTATGGGTCATTATGGAAAATGTACTTCGATGGAGCTTTAAATGCACCGGGGCATGGAATTAGGGCAATTCTTATCTTGCCTGAGGGAAACCATTACCCTTTCATAGCCAAATTGAACTTTGATTGCACCAACAATATAGCTGAACATAAGGCCTGCATAATGGGCTCCAAGTAGCCATTGAAAAAGGCATTCAAACACTACAAGTGTTTAGAGATTTAGCCTTCATCATTTACCAGCTGAAGGGAGAATGGCAAACACGTGATGCTAAACTAATCCACTATGAGAATCTAATATCAAGACTCAAGAAAGAGTTTGATAATATTAGCTTTCAACATCCACCTTGAGAAGAAAACCAAATTGCTAATGCCTTGGCCATTTTATTGTCCATGTTCAAAGTCAATCGAGAATTGGACATCACTCATATTCAAATGAGGATCTATACAACCCTAGCACATTGTCAGAATGTTGAAGAAGAGGATGGTTTACCATCGAATCATGACATCTTTTAGTACATCAAGGGTCAACGGTACCTAAAAGACGCCATCAAAATTGACAAGAAAACCATCAGATAATTAGATGTGAACTTCATTTAAATGGTGGGATTTTGTACAAGAAAGGTTGGGATTAAGTGTTATTCTGATGCATGGATGCCTCCAAAGCCAAAAGGATACTTGAAGAAATTCATGAAGCAATTTATAATACGCATGCTAATGGACACTATATGGTAGAGCAATTCATGTGATCAGGATACTATTAGTTGACTCTCGAAAAGGATTGCATTAACTATGCTCGAAAGTGTAACAAATGCCAAATCTATGCTGACAAAATCTATATCCCACTGACACCTCTACATGTTATAACAACTCCATAGCCTTTTTCTATATGGAGCATAGACATGATTGGACCAATTACCCCTAAGGCTTCTAATGGGCATTACTCTATTTTGGTCATAATCAATTATTTCACCAAGTGGGTAGAGACAACTTCTTACACCAATTTCACTAGATCTATCATGTGCAAATTTGTAAAACGGGACATCATTTGTAGAATGGTCTTTTAGAATAGGTCATCATGAATAATGCGCATAATCTAAAAAATAAAATGATATAAGCAGTTTGCTCTTAGTTCAAGATTCAGCATGAAAACTCTATCCCATACCATCAAACATGAATGGGGTAATTGAAGCAACCAACAAAAATATCAAGAAGATAGTTAAAAAGATGGCCTAGACATACAAAGATTAGCATGAAAAGTTGCCTTTTCCATTACATGCCTACTGCACATAGTGCAAACTTCCATGGGTTTTACCCCATTCTCTTTGGTCTACGGCATAGAGGCTGTCTTACCATTCAAGGTTGAAATCTTTTCACTTAAAGTCTTGATGGAATCCCAACTTGAAAATGCTGAATGGGTTAAGAGCCAATATAAGCAACTCCATTTCATTGAAGAGAAAAGAATTAAAGCCATTTGTCATGGGCTGTTTATCAAAATCGCATAATGATGGCCCATAACAAAAGTATGTCCTCACAAAGATTGGCCGATAAGGTGACTTGGTACTTAAATAAATTTTCCCAATCCATAAAAAAGCTCACAAAGAAAAGGACTTCAAATTGGTAAAGGCCATATATGGTAAAACATGTATTCTCTAAAGGAGCCCTAATCTTAATTGAGATGGATGGTAGTGACTTACCTAACCTTTTGAACTCTATTTCTGTTAAGAAATACTATGCTTAAAAGGACTTTAGAATGAAAACTAGAAAGGGCATTCTATTAGTCCTTCATCGACCATTCTCCAAAAAATAAATAAAAACAAATAAAAAGAGTGAAAAAAACAAAAGAGGACCAGTTTAAGTTGAAAACTTGAGAGGGCAACTTAAGTGACTAAACCCTTTCACTCAAACTAAGTCAAGCCCAAACCATCATTAGCCCAAAACCAATTTTCCCTACATTCAGAACTCTGATCAAGATGCCAAGTCATAAACTAATCCATTGTTGTATGCTGAACAAACCCTACCAACTTCATCCATACCTATACTCAAAAAAATGGAAACTACCTAACTTTGAGGCCTCCATCCCACTATAGGGTAATCTCAGGAATCTTTTTATTAGTCGGCAAGAACCAAAGGATTAATTACCCAAAGAAAGCTCCAAAAGCACTCAATCAAGAATTCATCTTACAACATTAGAGCTAATTGACAAGGAAGACTTCTCTTATCTCTTTTGTATTTTTATAAAATCTTTCATAATCTCATAAGTTTGTTATAACTTGCACCCTCTTTCTTAGAATGAAAATACAATTACTTGATTTCTCATAAAATCTTTTTGTAACCTTACATTCCATGTCGCATCTTGTTTATCATTTAATTGGTAATGCTTGATAAACAAATGAAACTGATAACAGGATTTCCTAGTATTACTTGGAAGCGTAAAACTTTGCAAGATTAAGAGACTAAGAATGAACTTTTGGGGCCATAACTGGTCTTACCTTGGAACCTCACATCTTGAAAATATGCTCAAAACCTCATCTCAAAAAGCTATCATGGACCTCTTATACCTTCAAAAAAAGGAGAACCTTAACATTCAAAGCTCTGGAAATCTAGAGCAAGATTGACAAACCCTAGGCAGAGGGCCACCTTATCAAAGCCAAAGAAGGCCAAAACCAGCCACTTAATTAGGCTTTTAATGTCACTACCCTTGCATCATTTAGAAGGCACTTGCAGCTCCATGCATTATGCAGCATTTAACATCTTACTGGTACCAGCTCTAGTATATAGAAGTCAAATTTGTAGAAAACTTAAGGTACAATTTTTTGATTTTGAAAAACCTCAAAAGGCCTTAAATAAGTACCTTTAACATTATGTGCTTACTGAAAATCACCCAAGAAGGGTATCTAAACGCATTTCCTACCTTAGTCTTGAAAAAGTAAGATGCTTACCTACTTTAAAGCCCACACAAGCTGGTGGCACCTACCTACCTCTGTCCTTAAAGAGTAGGAAGCTTGCTTACTTTAAAGCCTACATAAGCTTGTGGCACCTACCTATGTTAGTCCTTACGCTTACCTACTTTATACCCCACATAAGCTGGTGGCACCTGCCCACCTCAGTTCTCAAAAAGCAAGATGTTTACCTACCATGAAACTCATATAGGCTGGTGATACCTACCTACCTCAGTCCTTAAATAGTAAGCCACTTACCTACTTTAAAGCTCACACAGGCTGGTGGTAACTATCTACCTTAATCTTCAAAGAGTAGGACATATACCTACCATGAAGCCCATACAAGTTGGTGGCACTTACCTACCTTAGTCCATGAAGAGTGGGATATATTTCTTTATTTACCTTAAAGCCCATACAAGCTGGTGGCACCTATCTACCTTAGTTCATAGAAAGCTAGGCATATTTCTTTACCTACCTCAAAGCCCACACAAGTTGATGCCACTTGTTTGGGATTAAACCTAAAAAAAAACCTATTAGAGAGGTCAGACCCTACAAAATTGATCAAAATCTTCCTTTCTACAAGTAATGCAGCCCATCTCGATGTGATACTAAATAGCTCTCTACTTCTCTATAGGCACACAAGTCTAGCATTCCATCTAAACAAAATGGTGTTTATTTGTCTTTTCCCTACTCTTAATACTTAGTAACAGCCAAAGAGGGGCAGCTATAGGTACTTTATTTTGTTTGAGCCAGTTTTGGCATCTTAGGACTTAGGTGAAAGATGATAAAATTAGAAAATAAAAATAAAAACTTAGGGACTACTCTCAAGTGCTATGCCACCAAGCATAATTAAGCGACATGGCTTCAAGCAAAATTTTTTTTGGAAAAGGTCTAAAATACCTGTAGGTCGTATTAAAGAAAAATATAAATTGAGGCATCAAAGGTCACTTTTCATAGAGTCAACAAAGTCATTCAAATGAGTACAAAAATTAATTTCCCACTATTTGTGACCAAGTTGAGGAAAATCGAGAAGCTGTAGGTACATGCAAGTTATATTCGTGCACAAGTGTTGATAGGAGGCTTTATGGTACAAAAACTTGAATTTTCACATGTAGTATCAATACAAAAGGGTTTGGTATCGATATCTAAGATGTGGTATCAATACCTGGCATGTTTGTATTGATACAGACCTTGGCAGTAGCTAAAGTTGTGATTTTTGGCAAAATGTATCGATACATAAGCATGAGCATCAATAGACATCTATAGACTATCGATACAAGCCTCTAAGTCTTGAGACTGGAAACATATTTTGCTTTTAGTATCGATACATAGCTCATTGTATCGATACTCATGGGTAAAAAGTACTTTGTGTATTGATACAACATGTTTTGAATCGATACACTAAGCCATTTTTGCCCGATTCAAGCCATTTTTCAACCTTTGAAAATTCATTTTAAACATGTTTTTCCACCAAGAAACTATCCTAAATCATTGCAAACCTCAAATATGGGCTTATGATCAAATTTAAACAAGTTTTAGGAGACCAAACAACCAACGACAAAGGTCACTTTCATAAGATATATGGTTGTAAAAAGGTGTGGTAGGTATATCTCTAGTTGCAGGCTGTCACAGCTTTTCTGCCTCTTTACTCAGCATGGGAGAACCAATAGGAAAAAAATCAGCTGCACATAGTATTTGGAGATGTCCCTTAGTGCATGGGAGAAAGATAAAAAATTTCCTTGCTTTATCTCCTGAAGGTATTAGCTGAGCATTGAATAAAAGAGACTTCTAGCTACCTAAAAAAAAAAAACCTTCAGCCATTTTCAAAAAAGCTCTCCAGCAATCTCAAAAAATTCTCCATCCATTCCCATAAATCCTCTAGCAATCCCAGTTCCTAAAACTTACCAAAAACACTATTCTATTGCCTTTCACCCTCAACCATCCTTTATCCCCGTAGCTCCCTAAAACCACCACCAAAAAACCTTTAAAAACTCAACCTTTCACACATTTCCCCCTCAAAACACCCCACCAACAACCATATTACCGAAAAACTTCTTCCTTTCATCCTTTTCCTGCTAAATAATAGCAAAAAGAGGGGAAAAACTGAGCTTAAAGTCACTAATTTAATAAGGGAGAAAGAGTTCAAGCTTTTTTTTAGTATTTTTTTTTACCTTTTACATACATTTTTTATTTTTATCACCACTTCATTTTAGTAAGCCCTTTATGCTGCCATGACCCTCCTGAGACTCTTATGTATTATTGTTGCCTTGGTTAAGGTAGTTTTAGGATCTTGATGACCTTTTTGACACCTTAAAGTTGTTTAGATATACAAACTCACCATACTTAATTTTTATCATTACACAACCTTTGTCATGCATCTTTCGCCATGTTCCTTCCATATTCACATATTCATCTCATGTCTAAATTGTCATCTTAACATGTCTTTTGTATGTTTATAAATTTTCTTGTGTTTTAAGGAGTCTCATGAAATAAAAATGCTATCTTGACCACTCTAGCATCTATTTCTTTATTTAAACTTGGGAAGGGAGATGACCCGATGTCGTCCCCTATTTTTTTCTAACATAATTTCCAAATCTCCTTTTATCAAAACATTTGAATGTCTTGAAATGCACCCGATTGGTTTCCCTCCCTATAACATAAGCCCTTAGACTCGGATCAAGGCTAAAATACAAAAATTACTTTGTACTAGATATCTATTTTCCTTATATTAAAATTTTCACTAGTGGAGATACTCGATCTCCATTGCTTTGAACGGATATTTTAACCCCATTTTTTAATAAAAAATTCTAACTTTCTCTTTATTCCCTAATATTTTTCTAACTCTATCTTTGGGGTTACTCTAACCTATTACTACAAGGGTATACTTTAATCCCATGCTTAATCAAAAATTCAAATTTTCTATTTATTCTTTAATATTTTCCTAACTCTACCTTTGGGGATATTCCAACCCCACCTCTCCGAAGGGATACTCTAAACCTGTTTTACCAAAAAAATTTAAAATTTTCTTTATTCCAGATGCCTCACATTACTTTGATTAAAATCATTTTTTTCCCTTAAATTACCACTGAATCTAGATCAATTTCTAAAATTATCACTTTGGTTATTCTTCAATAATCGAAGGTAATTATGAGATACATTTTGATCGTCCCTCTTTTTACATTCTTTTATTTATGATTGTTTATTTACATTATTATCATATTTCTCTTTTTCATGTCACTAACATGTTTCTTTTTGTACTGATTATCGCGCATTCATGTTTAAAATTTGTTTTTCAATAAAGCTTACAAGGTAATGCTCCATGTTGGTATCTCTCTAGTGCCTAATATGGAACAGCCAAATTTTTTAAATCCAATTTGGACTTTGTTTTCACAAAAATCCCTACCTTTCTCACATCTCCAAGGCACATAGGTAAGCTAATTTTCTAAAAAAAAAACCTGAATCTAAATTTACAGAACTTCATGCATTAAAGGGAATTATATCTAAATAAAGACTAAATGGAATTGATGTAACCAAGACTAAAGTGAGACATAGTTAGTAGGTACCAATTTCGAGCATCATGGGGATGCTAATCCTCTCCCTTCCATAACTAACTCCTAAACTCAACCAATGAATCTTTGGATATTGTAGACCTTCAAAATTGATTTTTCAAGTTTTATAACTCAAAATATCATTTTCAATAGGCATCTGCTCCTGCCTAGCCTAAAACGATCAATGATGACTCTAGGTTTTTTGGCCACTTTGTGTTGGCCACCCAAGATTGATCGGATGAGTGATTCACCTAACGGTCTCTCTCTCTTTCACATTATTATGCCTAATCTAAATCCCAATCTTAGGATAACTTAAAGGCTAGACCACAGCCAACCATTATTTATTTTAAGTTAAATGTGCTATGCTCTTTGGATCATTCAAAGCTTTAAAGGTGGGCACGTGGTGACATCCATACTTAACTAAAAAGCCCCTTCTTTTTATCATTATGTTGCTATTCACCCTAAAAAAAGTGAGTTGAAAGTCGTCACTCAGAGAAAAGGCTAAAGGTTGAAACTTTTGTTATATTTTCTCTACTTAACTTTGTATATTCTTTGATTTTTTGACATTTTCATTATCTTAGTGACCTCTTTATGTTCCCCTGACCTTTCTAAGGTTCTCATGCATCATTCCTGCCTTGTTTGTGATAGTCTTAGTATGTTGATGTTCTCTTGATGCCTTGATGTTGCATTGTAGGCCAAACATCTTGTCTTTCATTTTTTCATCAAAATAGCCTTTTATTTATGCATTTTTGTCATGTTTCACCTATTTTCATATGCTTAATGCATGTTTGAACATTTTCATAACATACATTAAGTATGTTCATGCATCTTCTTGCATTTTTCATGCATCTTCTTGCATTTAAAGGAGTCTTATAACCCAAAAATGTTGTCTTAACAACTCCAGCATACTTTTTTTCACTTAAATATATTCATATCACTTCCATGCATCTTATTTGTCATTTATTTGCATTTTTATTGCCTTTTCCCTATTAAAATGTCATCTTTGTGTGTTTTCATGCGTGATATTTGTTTATCTTTATGTAAGTTGTATTTTATTCATGATTTGTTTGTCAAAATGCATGTTTGTTTTATAAAAATTTGATTTTCAAAAACAAATCCCCAAGCAAAGTTTGTGCTACTCCAAGAGATAGAGATTAGCATGGATTTCAAGTTTTATCATGTTCGTCCTCCTATCTTGAGGACAAACTAAACCTCCCAAGTCTGAATTCATGGAAATAAAATGATGTTTTTTTCCTTAAAGTATTAAGCCTTAGTCTTGAGTTTAATACCCTCTTTAGTGACATGGTTAACAGGTTGTTTCATTGTTCCAAATTATGTCAAAATTATGCAATAAACTTGTGATGCCCATGTTACTTGTTCCTTTCTATCATTGACGTTTAAACATCCTAGAACCGAGTCCATCCCCTAAGAAAATTTAAAAATCAAATAGTAAATTGTTTTGGCTCTAGCAACACCATAGTCTGAGTTTAAGAAATTATTTTTAAATCATAGATGATTTTATTTCTTTTTCTGATATTTTTACCTTAAAGGGCATCGAAATACCATCCCAAGGATATCTTGTTTGCTATCAGATCATTTTGGATGAAGGAGATATGATTTTTCAAACCTTTGCTGTCTAGAACCCTTAGAACCAGCATTTGAGTATCTGTTTGGGACATTTTGGCCTATCAGATGATTTTTCTAAAATTTTTAAATATTTTTCATAAAAGGTTTACAAAATTCTCTTTTCGACAAGGTATTGTTAATGATTTAACAACTCTGGATGGGCCCAAAATAATTTTTCAAATTTCAATGCATCTTTTCCCCTATATATGCTACCAGTGTCATGATAGACCCAAATTCAAATTTTAATTCCGCCTAAAAAAATGATTTTCTAGGATTTCTAAAATATCTTTACATTTAACCTTATCGAATCATCTTTCGAACAGTACCCTATTCATTGTCTAAAGCCTTCCGATGAAGTCGAAATAAATTTATGAAGTAAGTGACATGACGTTATCCCTTATTTTTAACCCAATTTTTGAGTCTCTTTTATAGAGACAATTAAATTCCTCAAAATGCATCTGTTCCCCTACAACATAAGCCCTTTAGACTCAAATTATTGCTTAAGATAAAATATATTTTATATGAATATTCGGTTTTTTATATTCAAAATCCCTTTTTAGAAAAAAAAAATTTATTTTTTTAAAATGTCAAATGTTTGCATCTTTAAGGATACTCTAACCCCATTACGCTAGGGGTATATATAAGAAACTGGAATTTTTTTCCTGGATTTATTCGAGATTCCTAATTATTTTCTCAAATCATAAAAAATTTTCATCTTTGGCTATACTCCAACTCTACTACTCTGAGGGGATACTCCAACCCCATTTTACGTTTAAAAATAATTTTTTTCTTTATTTTAAATTATTTTCATAGCTTATCTTTGGAGATACTCCAACCTCACTTTTTCGAGGCAATACTCTAATGCTACTTTTATCTCAAAATCTAAAAATATTCTCTATTTTGGATGCCTTAGATTTTTAATTAAAATCTTTTCATCCTTGAATTTACCATCGAATCCAAACCCTACTCTAAATTGTCATCCTGGTCATTTTTTAGTAATCAAAGATAATTATGAGATACATTCTGATCTCCCTCTTTTTTTAAGGACCTTTGTGTATTCATGTTTGAAAAAATTATTTCCTCAAAATTGCAAAGCAATATTCTGTGTGGGTACCTCTCCAGTACTTGACACAAAATATCCAAATTTTCAAATATTTAATCTGGAACTTACTTTCATAAAAAATCCCTATGTTCTCTACACCTCCGACACCCATACATGATTCAAAATTTTTTTTAAAACCTGGATCTACAGTTTACAAAATTTCATGTATTAAAAAAGATTATATCTAAATAACAACTAAATAGGACCATTTAAGTTGAAACTGAAGTGATACATAGTTAGTAGGTACTGATTTTGTGCATCATGGGGGTGCTAATCCTTCTCCATGCATAACTAACTCCCAAACCCAACCAATGACTCTTTGGACTTTGTAAACCTTAAAATTGATCCTTTGACTTTCATAACTCAAAATATTATTATCAATAAGCATCCGATCCTACAAGCCCAAAAATTGGTGGCTACTCTTAGTTTATGGTCACTTTGTGATGGCCATTCGAGACTACCTTCCATATTACTATGCCTAATCCAAATCTTGATCATGGGATAACTCAAAGGCTCATCCACCACCAATATTGCACATTTTTAAAGTCGAGCATTCTAAACCCTTTGGATCGTTTAAAGTTTTAGAGGCTGGCACATGGCAACAACCGTGATCACTTTGGCACTTGCTTATAAAAGTAAGAGCGTATGATATATCAGGTATTATACATAGCATAGCATACACTATTGATTCAGAAGCTGAGGCATATAGGATCTCATTCATTTGTGCCCTTTTATTTGATGTTTTAGGGCACATCTATTTTAAGTAATGCACAACGTGTACTATAGACAAGTTTCCTCTTTTAAAGTCTTCCATGCTAAACCTCTTTCGCACTTTACCTATGTAAATGGATTAGGATAGCCAAATAGTCTTTTTGATCTATCTTTATTAATTTTAATTTCCAAAATGTATGCTACTTCTCCTAATCCTTTATGGAGAATTGTTTGGACACCTAGACCTTAATGGCTTGTAGCATTCATATGTTGTTTCCTATAAGCAATATGTCGTCAACATATAGCACCAAGAAAACAATAGCTAGCTCATTAATCTTCTTACAGGCACACGAATTATCAAGATTTTTTATGAAGCCAAATTCGTTGATTGTTTCATCAAATCAGATATTCCAACTTTGTAAAGCTTGGTTTAGTCCATATTTGGATTTTTTGAGTCTGTATACCTAATGTGGATTTGACCATTAGGTTATGTCATGTATATTTCCTCTTATAAATTCCTGTTGAAGAATGTGGCTTTTACATCTATTTACTATAACTCATAACTGTGATATGCAACTATAGCAATCATAATTCAAATAGATTTCACTATGGCAACTAGTGAAAAGGTTTCTTTCTAATCAATGCCTTTTGCTTGAGGAATGTAGCTTTTACATCCATTTGTTATATCTCATAATCATGATATGCAGCTATAGCAAGCATAATCTGAATGTATTTCACCATGGCAACTGGTGAAAAAATTTCCTCATGATTAATGCCTTATACTTGATTGTAGCCTTTTGCCACTAGTCTGGCCTTACACATCTATACATTACCATTAATGTTACTCTTTCTCTTGCACACCTTTTCACACATTGTAGGTTTTATCCCTTTAGGTGGATCAACCAGAGTCCATACTTGGTTGATTTTCATGGCATCTGTTTTAGATATTAAGGCTTCAAGCCATTGAAATCGGTATCAGACATTGCTTTTTCAAAATTGGTAGGTTTTGTATCAAAAGGCAAGCCTTCTTGGTCCATAAGAAATCTATATCTCTTTGAAGCTTTCCTAATACTTCTTGATCGATGGAGTAATTATGCTTCTAGGGCTTTAGGTTGAGCGTCTGATGTGACAACTTTTGGCTTAGGTTCTTTTGGAATGTTAGTTTAGGTTTCCTGAACTTCTTTAAGATCAATTTTACTCCCACTGGATCCTTCAAGTAGAAACTCATTTTCTAGAAAGAGTCTATGTTTTGAGACAAACACCTTTTGCTCAATGTGATTATAAAAGTAGTATCATATAGTTTCTTTAAGATACCTCACAAACTTACACTTGACTAATTTTGCTTTAAGCTTATCTGTCGCTGCATGCTTTATGTAAGTAGTGCATCCCTAAATCTTTGTGTAAGATAAATTTGGCTTTTTTACTTTTCCATATCTTATATGATGTCTTATCAACAAATTTGGATGGAACCTTATACAGAAGGTGAGCAATAGCTTATACGACATATCCCTAAAAGGATATCAAAAGGTCAGCCCTAGACATCATAGATCGAACCATGCCTAACAAAGTTTGGTTTCTCTTTTCAGACACTCTATTCTGTTGTATAGTCCAGCATTGAGTCCATTATAAAAGAACCCCATTCTTAGTCAAATGATTCAAGAAATCTTGACTTAAATATTCTCCTTCTTGATCAATCTAAAAGCTATAATACTCTTAACAATTTGTTTCTTTACTTTAGCTCTATACTTTTTAAACTTTTCAAAAACTTCAGACTCATACTTCATTAAATACTTATACCCATACCTGAAGTAATCATTGATAAAGGTAATAAAGTAAGAATACCCATTTCTAGCCATTTATTCATTGGTCCAATACATCTGAATGTACTAGGCTAAATAAATCCATAGCTTTATCACTTTTACTAATGAATGATGACTTGTCATCTTACCATGGAGACAACATTCACAGGTTTTATATGATTCATAATTAAATATTTCTAGATAGCCTTATTCGTATCACTTGGCTATCTAAGTCTCATTAATATGTCTACAATGCTAGATATACATTTTACTTGGGTTATTACTTCTTGTTTGCTTCACATCCATATTAAGTAAAGGCATATCTAGATCCAACACATACAGCCCATTCTGTAATGAGGTTGATCCATAGACCACATCATTTAGGACGATTAAACAACTAATGCCTTTCATCCTAAACCTAAAATTATTATTCATGGTGAGGTATGAAATCGAAATGATGTTTCTTGACAATCTAGAAACACAAAGACCTTTTTTCAATTCCATGATCATGCTTATAGGTAATAATAAGATACAGGTTTTGATAGTAGTGGCCTCAACTCTTGATCAATTGCCCACTCTCAGAATTATCTCATTTGAGCCTAATTTTTTACTATTAAATATGATCCATATTTTAAATCTATTATCCAAGAGGTAGTATTAATAGTAGAATAGTTCAACTTAATCATGTTAATGTAGAAGCAACCTTCCTTTTGTTGAGAACTTTTCTCAATTTAATATACTAGTGCAAATACTTTATGCTTATGGCATCCAATATGCCTTGTAATGTAGTCAATATAAATATTGTTATCATCTTCCTAGTATAAAACAAGTATTAATTAATTATTCAAGTATTAAACCAATAATGACAAGGTATTAAATCTTTATTGGTCTTCCCATTAATTTTATGAGATAACAACCCTCATTATAATTAGAAAATCTATTTAAAGTATTTCTAGTGGACTGGGATCCCTTCAACATATTGCAACCTTGAGTGACTTAACAAATTACAGCATGCTTAGTTAGGTAGGTAACATAATTTATAAATTGCATCTCTATGCAACTCCCAAATCAATTAGGTCGTAACTCTTTGCTTAAATGCATCACATACATTTTAGCTAACCATTGCCTCTAAAATCATATAGTCAAGTGCGACACATTCAAACCATACAACATTAGTTGAGCAAGACCTATTACTCATAACTCACATCATTTAGGTGGAAAAGACTTTGAGTGACTCAATAGATCACCTTTGGTCAGAACTTGAGTACCTTGGTATGAATAATGGAAAGAGTCTTTATCATGGGAAGCATGTGACTCAATATTGTATGAGGGATTTCGTATAGTCATTTTATCTTTTATTTAAGGTCTCATCATATTTACATGTATAGCATTTATAATATAACATGAAATAAATCTACTATCATGCGTACTAGTTGGATGATTATAAACTATTATCTAATGCGATTTCCTTGAGCTATCAAAGGAAATTGCTTGGTCAACTCCTAGGTTATTGCATACAAAGCCTTCATAAGCATCTTGTAATCTCTTAGGCTTCATGATGCCTTCACTTGTATCTTTATCTTTGAGTTACAAAATTTTTCCTAGCTAAATCTAATTTTACACTTCCGTAATCTAATCACATTTATAATAAAGAAATCTCAAGTTACAATCAAGAGGAATAAAGTGAGAAAATAATTTTACAACCCCAAAGAAAAATAAATATAAGGCAGGGTTGGCAGACCCTATTTAAAAAAATTTAAACATCCATAAAAATTAACTATACATTCACAATCATATTGAGCCTAGTCCATAACCATCTTGTACATCCACATCAATTATAAATATATATAAACATGCATTTTAAATTCAAGTTAGTAATTTTTTATGCTTAAATATTCAATTAATATTTAATTTAATTAAGAAAATAATTTTCTTCCATGATCAACATTTATTCTAATCATATTAGAACAAATCCTATTTCAAATAAAATTAATCATTTAAATTAAATATATTTTCCAATTAATCAAATTACTTTAATTTTAATTTCATGCTTACTATATTATCCATATGATTTGAGCAAAATAAAACAATTGGTTAATTAGGTGTTTGATGATATGTAAGAGTTTTAATTGGATTCAACCTCTTAAGGAGGTTTATTGCACTAACTGATAACTCTATGAAATAGAGTTATTTAGGCTCACTATTCATATTAAATTAGCTAAGTTTTAGAGATTTTTATTTAAATTTTAATAATATTTTTTTATTTAAATTTTATTTATTTTTAGTAGTTTTTAATTTAGCATTATTTACTTTCCTTATATCTTAATTGCTTAGTTATTTAAATAATTTCCATATTTTTGTAGGTCAAAATCCCAAAGGAGTTTCCAAAAGTACAATAACTTAATCAACAAGTAAAGTGGACTCAATCAAGAAAAGTGATTAAGTTAGACAATTTTCAAAAATAATATTTTCGAGCTACTTGGAGACCAAGTTTGTATCTTTAAGCTTTGCCTATAAATAGGAATCTTAGGCTTAGACTTAGGGACATAATAGAGATAATCCTAGATATTCTACAGTTTTATTTTTCTAATTCTTGGAAGACGAGAGAAGCAACCATAATATTCAAGAAGCTAGAGAGATTTTAGAGAAGCTTGAAGATCAAAGATCTGACCAATCTTAGTTTTCTCTTTCTTTTTATTCTTTTTATCTTTCTTGTATTATTTATAATGGTGAAACTCCTTGGTTTTATATTTTATATATTTATTATGATCTAGATTTATTTTTCTAGGGTTGCAATAGAACTCAACATGTAGTTTTGATTATTTTATTTTATTTTCTTAATTTAATAATATTTAAGTTGTTTATTCAATCTTATTCTTAATGCTTTTAATTGCTTGATCACCAATTAGATTGAGTTGGTAACCTTAATGAACTTGGAAAAGAGAATTTTGTGTTTAGACCTGGATTGAATGACATATGTTTCATATTCATTTATTAGGATGAATTGATCTGCATGTTAGATAAGAATATACGAGCATGCCATTTGTAATTATAGTCTAAGCTTAATGAGTTTCTTTTCATTTAATTTGCGTAGGAATATAGTAAATTGATTAAGACAGATATTTTTATAAGACCATCGAAAGCTACTTATAAATAAATTAAAGCTCCAGGTTAATAACTAATTATTATTTGTCAAGTTATGAGAATAAGGTTTTATTCAAATAAAGTGTTGAGGGAAATTGTAATCCTAGGCTTCTATTATTTATTATTATTATTATTATTATTATTATTATTATTATTACTATTACTAATCTTTAATCGATTGTTTGAATACAATTAACTTGTTTAAATTTTAGTACTTAACAAATTTAGTATCAATTTCTCATAGGAATGATACTCTATTTTATCACTATATTACTTGTTGTGATACATGCAGTTGCATGGTTAATTTTGATAATGCTAAGCATACTAACTTTTACCATTTTTATTTAATTTTAATTTGATCTATTCATATTAAATTTTAAATCTAAAAAAAATTAAATTTGCAAGAGTCTTGCTCTAAATAGGATAGCGGTGGCACAAAAATTAAAGGCATCCTAGTCCTAGGATTTTATCCTATGCATGACTATCTTAGCCATCCTCTTCCAACTCAAACACTATTGTCTTCCTCCCATTAAGCTTTTGAAAATACAACAAATTTACAGCAACTCTTTGCTACCACTGATGCCTCACCCAGATCTAAGAAAGAAGACAAGATTCTGTAATTATTAAACACACATAGTGCACTTGTTTTAGCTTGGAATTGAAATGTTTTCAAGTATAATTTTAACCAAAAATTTCCAGAAAGTTTTATGAACAATTCATAACATTTTCAAGTTGGAAAATCAAGGAAAGGTTGCAATAATGGCTGCCCCAAAAATCAGCTACATTAAAACACTGAAATAGAACCAACCTAGCACTAGTCAATACCAAATTGTCAACCGATGACTCTGATATAAGTTTAATTAATAAAACCATATTTTAACTAATTAAAATTGAATAATAAACATGAATTAACTTGCTGAAAATTTAAAAATAAAAAAGAAATAATGTTCTCTAATTTTAAATAAAAGAACAATCAAGATAGCATCTAAATAACGAAATCTTTAATCAACAACAACTAAAACACAAGATTAATCAAATCGATGCAAAAAGGCTCATGATACCACTTGTAGGAAATCTCAAGGCAGCAAGTAACCCAATTACAAGAATTTATAAAATAAATTTATGAACATGGCAAAAAAAAATTAAATAAACTAATCTGAGACTCCTTAAACATTATCATCTTATGTGATCTTGATTAATCTCTAAGATCAAGAAACCTAAATAACTATTCAAGATTTAAACGTACCTCTACATTGAGAAGTTTCTCAACAATTTTATGATCCAAGAGCAGATGCACCAATCCTGATTGTTGTAACCCAACGTTGTCCATGCATCTAGCCTCTAATGATTATCCATATAGATGACTTAGAAAACCTTTAATAAAGAAGAGAATTTGTTACCGGGAGCCATGCTAGCAACTTAGATTTCAAATAAATCTTCCCTTGCACTTGACTTTGATTCCACAATCAAAGAACAAAGAAGAAAATCATTTTCCCCTAAAAAAACTAGGATTGTGACAACTCCCTTAAGGATTTTATGGAAATCACAAATCACGGTTTCTTAAGCTTCTTAGTTGAATTTTTGAGCCTCTCCTAAATAGGAGGGATGGCAATCATGGGTTTATATAGTCTAGGGTTTAAAATTTTAATTTTTAAAAAATTATAATTTTACGCCTAGCTCATATGAACTTATTCAAATTAGGCCTAAGTAACAACCATTACATCTATTAAACATATTAGCCTAGTCTTAATTTAGCTTCTACTAATCACCATTATGTATGTGACCCATTAGGCCTACATCATATTGCCAACAAATATAAAATATGCCAATAAAAAATATTTTATATTTATATACCAAGATTTGCATCAAGTAATGCATCGTGGCAACCCAACAATCAGGAAGGGTTAATATAGTTTTGACAAGCCCTTCAGTGTTCAGTATCTTAGTGAAATAAATATCTTTTAATCATATATCCTAGAATTATCAAGAGTATGGTTCAATGTCTACTCAGCCCATTCCATTTTTGTAGGCAATCCCTATGTGTTAACTTCATAATCAATATTGCCTTAGCCGAAGACTTTGAGTTAACAAAGGCAAAGTACATGTGAGATATGTCCCTTCATATAACTTAGGATGATGAATGCTCTCTGAACAACTCATTTACCTACCATATAATTCATGACATACCCAAAACCACTTTGCCATAAGCATCCATTTATTGTGGACATGGAATCAAAGTGTGACAATCCTCATATAAGATGACATGGTGATGGAGATCAACTTGCACAAACACCTATTTCCAACCATTCTTATGATCTTTTGCAAGGAATTGGAGGTCCAATGA
>JBBYHK010019809.1:0-10802 GCA_038382065.1 Adansonia grandidieri | reverse complement strand
AGCCATTCTGTCATAGTTTACGAAAATCATAATTAGTTAAATTATATGCAATTAATTAAAAGTTCACACTCAAATTTCATATAAATGTACATGTTTTAATCATGACATATCTTTTAATTATAAGCCTATAAAATAATTTCAAATACCATTAACTAAGAAAATTCAATGTTTATTATTTCAAGTGTTTTGACAAGTAATCTATATAAAATCATAATTAATTGAATTCTAATTAAAATCCAAATAAAATTAATTTAGGAAACACTTTCTGAAAAGATCATCAAATAGTTGGACATTAACATTACCAAGAGAATGAGAGGAAGTACATAAAAAGAAAAACCCATAAACATATGGGTCAAAATATATTGGAAAATCATGCACTATACCGTTTAGTGTAAATTGATCCATATATTAAAAAATTGAGTAATTTAATTTTTATACTTTTAAACTTGAAACAAAAAATAAAATAAAATAAATAATTGAGATAACATTTATTGTGAAAAACTTGACATGACATTTGACTTGTGTTAAAATGATGACATATATTATTAATATTGACATACTATTTTAATATGATTAAATTATACTCATCATCATATTAACAAAAATTGAATGTCATATCAACTTTCTTCACAGTAAATATTACTCTCATTATTGATTTTTATTTTTTTATTTTAATTTTAAAAGTACAAAACTAAATTCTAAGCTTTTTAATATATGTACCACTTTGCACTTAATAATATAATACAAGGATCTCCCAAGTGTTTTGATCTAAATATATCCCTTAAAAAAAAAGTTAAAATAAATTATTTTGCAAATATATTTAAACACACATATTATATAAATTCACAAAGGTGCATGCACCTTGAACACTAAATACTTGCCATAACAATTTATAATTATACAAGTATTGCAAATACATATATTTACATACGAATATTACAAAGTCGAACCTGTAAACACAAGTTCATATTCCTAGTGTATCTTGATTCCGATCTCCCTATTGACCTTGTATTATAATCCTTATTTATAAAACCTTTATATTAAAAAAAATGGTGACAATTTTTTTGTTTTTTCAGAATATTCAAATGTCTAGCAATCACAAGATTGTTGACATATAGCGTCAGCGTCGGCCTCCTAAGGATAAGTTTGGCTATGAATTTTAATGGACTAAAATCTTCTGAAAGGGAAAGAATTTTTCGACTCTATTAGTATTTGTTTCAATATGTAGTAGCATAAACACCTAATTTTATCCTAGATATTAAAAATCATTTTGAAATGAATTAAAAACGATTTGGATTATTACTCTTTTTTTGAGTGAAACAGACTTGAATGGAATATTTTACTTGAGATCTATTTCGGCACATTTAATTTGGACTCGCTAAAATTTGTTGGACTCAACTAAATTAAACTCGTTTTGATTAAGTCCAATCCTTTTTTTTTATTTCTGCTAAGTCACGTAATTTTATTAAAAGATCAAGAGATTAAGAGATAGGAAAATCAAAGTTGAAAGAAGTTCAAAGCAATCTGACAATACAACCTAAATCATAATCACCATAAGAGCTACAACATCACACCCTAAGAAACTCACGAACATAAAACACCACCTGTAAAAAAAAAAAAAAAAAAACTCAAGAAAACCAGTGTAGACCATTTTCATCGGTTTCAAGGCTATACTGATGCATAATCCAGTCTAGTCTTGGCCTCTCCCTTTGTAAAAGACTAACATTTTCCTCATCCGAATCAAGTCATGCTTAGAGATGAATATCCTTGCTCAACGTATTGCTTAATGCTTGCATTTAATACTAAATCAATGACAATTTTATCATCAAGCCTTCACACCATCCTTCAGCATCTATCTCCCAAACAAACAACAAACGGAAATGAACCACCTATATATAATTCAACTATAATATTCGAACATCACCAGCAAGCACTTGCGTGAACTCTAATCAAACTCAACGTGTACACTGAATACACCAAGATTTACAGGTGAAGACTCATCATAATTAATAACCTTTTCAGCCAAACAATAAGCCAAATGAACATTCACAGCTGTTTTCAATTCACCCAAAACATGCTGTCAAAAAATGTTTCATCGAAATGGAAGTCAAACATGCACCTCTTTAGTCCGAAGACGTAAAAAAAAGTGGAAAAAAAAAAAAAAACACAACTCCTATGCTTGCTTAAAATAAATTTTCAGAGTAAGAATGAAGGTTCATGTTGAGGGGGATAACGTTTCCAAATTAACTGGCCAAAAATTTGAACCATAACGGGGTACTTTTCTCCTACTGATTTGTCTCTTCATAAAAGATAAAAACATGAAGAAAGTTTGTAAACTAGTCTAAAGCAAACAATAACCAATCCATCAAAGAACGACCAATAAATTCACAACAGTCTCGTGTGGGCCCAAAACTCACCCAAGTCTCCTCGCATTTCAACTTAATTTCTCAATACAATAAATGTACTTGCTTCAAGATTCCCATAACATATACGAGCTGCGCAATGAGAAAGTCCCATCTAAGCAATCTATCTGGCTGGTGCCAGGCAATTTCCCAAGCCATCCAAGTTTCACATCCTCAGCGTAAAATTCATTCGAAATAAACCCAAAAAAAAAAAAAAAGCCGACTTTGACGTTATAATTCCATTGGGCGAATGCCACAAAAACCATTTCTCATTAGCACCTTGGCATTAAAATAAATAAATTCGGAACACTCTCCACTTGGTTTATAAACGAGTCCCCTAGCCATCAATTTGTCTAGAAGCAAACTGAATTTCCATTGCCATCACCCATTAAAAATTTATAAATTATATTAAATTTTATTATTTTTAATATTAAGATAGAATTAATTGTGAAGATAAAAAATTAATTTAAATTTATCAAATAAATTCATTTACTTGTTAAGGAAAGTAAAAAAAAAAAAAAATAGAACTTTTAAGATAAAATAATTCCATATAAACCTTTACTTTCTCAGCTATTATCAAATTAATCCATTCAACCAAAGTGTTTTTATGAAATTAATATCTTTGTTCATAAATTTCATAAATATTGGAAATAGCAAAAAATATGTATAAATGACAATTTAGTAATATTGTGAACAACACTGACTATATTTGCTGATTCAAAATAATCCCCATATTTGTATTTTTATATATACTAATTGGAAAGACCTAATTTTTTCTGAACTCTCTAGACTTAATTCTTTTGGTCCCAAACTACGCCAATTCTTTTGGTCCCAAACTATGCCACCAAAAGGTTTCCCCCTCGGATCTCACCCAATAGGCCAAATATTGATTGAAGAGACCCATAGGTTTGCCTAGTCAACCCGATCAAAATTGGTCAAAACTGGAAAAATCTGACATTAATCAACATTGGTTGGAAAATCAAAATAGACCCAGATTCATAAGACAAATTTTAACCTTGAACTTTTAAATAAACTTTTTATTTATCAATAGGATTTTTTTCTAGATGGATTTTTTATTTTGATTGAAATTGGTGAGATTTTTAAGTAAAACTTAAACTAATTGGATTTTTAAATTGAATTTCTAGTAAAAATTATTATAATTCCTAATTAGATTTTTTTTCTTACTTTAATAAGGTTTAATAGAATTTTCATTAGACTTTTGTCATTAGTAAAATTTTTAACTAGACTTTTTGACAATAATTCCAACCAATAGGATTTTAATTAGACATTTTCCAACCAATAGGAATTAATCATGATTTTTAAACTTCATAAATGCTAACCTAAGTTAAAGCCAAACTATCCACCAGGCATGGGATTATGGAATGGCTATTTTGGGGACTAGCATATTTGACCATGCATGGAAATTACGGGCCATGCATGGAAATTACGAACCAACGGGAGCCAATTTTTGCTCTAAATTAGCCAACCATAATGTATTGGAGTGTTGGAAAAGGTTCACTTGTTAACCAAATGCATGGCAAATCAAGAAAGGATGAAAATAATGGGTTTTCATGGGGAAATACCGTGCAAGAATCGGCCAAGAAAGTTTTATAATCCCTTGGTTGAAATTTTCATGGCCATTCTAGGCCAAAAGGTTCACTTTTCATCCAGCAAAAAAGAGGAAAAAAAAAGGAAGAAAAAGAAGAGAGGAAAAGAAAGAAAAAGAAAAATAGGATGAAAGCTTTCATCATTGGAAGGTAGTTTTCTTCTCTTCATTTTGTTGTAGATTTGTTATTATGTCCATGTTTATGTTGACTGTGGTAGGATAGTTTCTATGTGGCAGTAATTTTCATTTTTCTTCTTTAGGTTGTTTTAAAATCATCTTTTGAAATAAAAATTGTGATTTTTCTTTGTTGAGATGTTAGATTTTAAAAAATATATGTTGATGATGTAGTGGGAGGTTTAGTTTGATTGTTAGGATAGTTTCCGTATGGTGGTTATTCTTATCCTTTTTCTATTTTTCTTTTGCAATTTGTTTTCAGTAAACCGTTTAGGTTTTGAAAAAGAAGAAAGTGTTTTTGGTTGTCAAAGTCTCATGATTAACATATATTTGAAGTCATGTTGGGTTTATTATTTTGTTCATGATTTAGAAGATTTGTGAGCTTAATAATTTTAAATTTAAAAGTCTAATTGATGGCTTGAGCTAAGGTTTTTAACTTTGTGTAGCAAAACTTTGAGCCAAACCTTATCTTTATTAGTCTGGTTTAAGCTATGGGTATCATTAATTCATTAATCCATTACTTTAAAAATCTAGATATATTAAGTTGCTAAGATTGAATTGGTTTTTTTTTTTCTTAAAAATATGTCAACTTTGTTTTCTTTTATTTTCATTTAAAGGAATGAAATTTTTAGGGGAGTAATGTGTTTGGCTAAACCTAGCTAGAATAGGGTAGGTTAAGCCAAGTTGCTTTTCTTACGGGTTGTCATTTCCGTCAGCTTTTAGGGTCATTTTTGTAATCTTGAGTGAAAATAATCATTTTAGTAATTTTGAGTCAAAATCGAGTCCTTAGGGTGTATTAGCACTTTGATGAGGTTATTTCAACATTTTTACACCAAATTCAAGTTCTTAGGTTCTTATTAGCACTTTCATGTTAAAATCGAACCTTTAGGGTTATTCTAATAATTTTAGGTTAAAATCGAGTTTTTTAGGGTCATATTAATATTTTCACGTCTAAACCAAGCTTTTAGGGTTATTTTAATATTTTTACACTAAACCAAGTCTTTAGGGTCTTTTTAGCATATTCATGTCACAAACCAAACCTTTTGTGCCATTTTAATCTTTTTGCATTAAAATCAAATTTTTAGAGTTAGGTTAGCGCTTTCATATCAATACCAAACCCTTTTGTTGTTTTCAATTTTTTTTGGTTAAAATGAGTCTACAAAATATTTTATTATAATATTACATGTTTTTAATAAATAATGAGGTAATATGCCTAAATTAAAAAAAAATCCGTGGATTTGTTTCAATATATGAAAAGGGTCTCATCAATTATTTTTAGCGACATAATCTTTAAAATAGTGAATTGAAACTTTTAAAGATTTCCAAAAAATTAATATTTTCATGTTACTTCAGGTTTTTTAGGGGGTGAGAAAATATTTTATCTTTTAATGGTAATAAAAATCCAATTCATTCTCAAAAGGAATGACAATATTAATAATAAAATAATTTTGAAGTATGGAATTATTTTTGTATATAGAAGATTAAAACTCATCTTAATCAAGATTTATGATAACATGTGATTAATAGGTATCAATTTATAGATATTATGGGTGCTTATCCTTCCTATCAACTTTTGAATCTTAATTTTACCGTAAGTTTTTAAGTGGATTTTGGAATCTCTTTTCGAGGGTTTCGTACTTCTCAAAACATGAATACCAATAGCTAACCAATCACATCTAGGCAAAAAAAAAAAAAAAATAGTGAGAACTCCTTAATTTATCGGCTATTTCACAATGGCCACAAAGTTGGGCATGCGATTTCCTCCGGCAATTTAGGCCCGATTTCGAACCGTTTTAGTTTCATCCAAGTTTGACATATTGTATTTGCATTCGACACACTACAACCCTAGTAATTATTGTTACATATATTTGCATGTGAATACTCATATTTTATTTATTTTTTTAATATATAGTACATATAATTAACAAAGTGTATATAAACTAAAATTTGTTTCATTTGCCAAACTATATTTAAATTATTGTTAATTTTAATATAATATAAAATTAATTTTAAAGATAAAAAAATTAATGTAAAATTTAAGTTTTTATTTATATAAAATAAATTGTTTTACCTTTTAAGATTTGTGAAAAATTAAAAATTTTTTGGATGAAACAATTCCATATAATTGTTTATTTATTAATAAATTAATCTTCTTAATGAAAATGTTTTAATACAGTTAAACTTTTTACTTATAAATTAGATATATCTTTTAATATTTATAATGTCAATTTGGAAATAAAGTTAAAACAATTACATTTTTCATTAGGTAAAAACATTCTTCATATTAATATAGATAATGACATTAAATAGTATAAAACTTGTTGGATTCGAATTTCTACTTATGATAGATACTGCCATTCACTTAGATATCAATGGCAATAAGTAGTATAAATTTTGTTAAATTTAAACTTTTAAACTTTATAAAGTTATAAAAATTAATAGTATAACATAATTAACATAATATGGGCTAAATAGCCAATTAACGCCCGTAAATTTTATATATTTGGGTTAATATATATTCTCCAAATATGTATCTTAATCTTAGGTGTTGAATTCTTGACAGGATTCTGTTTAATTCTCTCTAAAAACAAAATCTCAAAGAAAAATTGTAAGATATTTGGTATTAAATTTGCAATGAAATTAGTTTAATTTGATAAATATTAGATGCAATATTTTTCTTTATTAATAAAATATGAAACAAACAATGGCAAACATATCACATATTTCATCCCAAACCAGCAAATTGCATATCTCATTGCACCACAAATCCAAATAGGTTTAAAAATATCACAGATATCACCAACAAAGAAGATATCAGACTAAACCTCATAGTTTAAACATATTTCATCCCAAACAGAAACCCAAAACCCAACTCACGGCCACGCCATGAACATGTTAATTCTCTCCACACTAGGTTTTCCGTGAGCATCCTTCATACTATTTGCTTCACGAAGCGCATTAACAATACGAATACGAATCTCACCGATTTCAAAGATCATATGGTCAATAGAATTGAAAACTTTCCAGTAATCTCTAAGGTCTGAAGCATGGATACTTGGACCAATTAACAGCAACTGAAGAAACTGATTCAAGTAGTCAACCATGAGACAGACCTCTTTCCACTCTGTTTTGGTGAACTCTACCCGTGCCAATTAGAATGCCATTAACTGCGCCTCATTAGAGTCAAAGACCCCAATAGGACAAGGGAAAAGAGCTAAAACATTACTGCATTTATCCCTCAATACCCCCTCCATATCCCTCAAAACATGTTAAACTTGTTCAAGAAAAAAAGTTAATTAATCGCTATGAAATTTTGTCCAGAGCAATAACATGTTAGATATTCTATTTTTAGCTCAATACTTGGAGCCTTCGGTGTGCTGTTTCAGTCTCCCAAAACATGTGAAAGCCCAACTTTAGTTCTTAGCTTAAAGTTTTCCACCGATCAACAAATCATTTCACCTATAATTTTTTTATTAGAATACTATAATTATCCAATCAAATTGAAGAATTATATAAAAGTTCATCGCTTATAAATATGGACTTTACTTAATATTTGGATGAATCTTATATAATTATGAATGCTTATTAGTTAATTTTGTTGCAATTATTATAAATGATATACTCTTTGAAAAAGATTCTAAATTGCCAAATATAAAAAAATTTATTATTTTATTTTATAATAATAAAATATTTTTATTAAAATGTATTTTTAAACCTATTTGGAATAAAAGGGGCAATTAGATGAAAGTAAGGGATGGCTAATTGCCAATAGGCATATAGTTTGTTGGCCGAGTGCTGGATTTTAGTGAGTAAGGTTCAAGCCCTAGCAACCCAACTATCAAAAAAACAAAAGAAAAGATGACGTATAATTTTAAGAATAACTTACCAAATAGCCAAGAACATGTAGTTAGAGAAATTTATTTAAACTTACTGAATTTTTAATATAATAAAATTTGCATCGAAATACAAAAAAGGTTATGATAGTGAATTAAAAAATTCAAAATTATTCTTAAAAAAAAGTAAGAAACCTATTGAATTTACATTCTTTAGCATATATAATTACAGATAACCGATAAAATAATTTGTGTATTTATTTAATATTTATATATTTTTATGCATCATAATTTTGTTTATTGTACTATATATTTTATGTAAATTTTTATACATTAATAATTTATTTTATATAAATTTTGACATATACATATAATTAATTTATGTTAGTGTTATTTTTTATATATTATCTTGTTATATTATTATATATGTAACATATATAATTATATAAAACTGATATAGTAATTTGTGTATTTATGCGATATTTATATATTTTTATGGGTCCTAATTGTGTTTATTATACTATAAATTTTGATACATTAAATAATTTATATATAGATTTTGACATATTAATATATCTTAATCATTTTTATGTTATATTTTATATTTTATTATATTTTAATTTTTATATTATTATATTTATAAATATAATTATATGGTAATCAAAATTTGACAGGTTTAGGTAATTGAATGACGGTGTTATGGACTTTGGTGCGCCTTGGCTCCACTCCACATGCTATTGAAGCTATGTACTCGTTGACTTTAATAATAGAACTTTATTACCAAATGCCAATGTTGCTTCCTTCCACTCAGATTCTGAGCCAAAAAACAACCAACTAAAAGTAAAAGTTAAATGAAAAATAGACATAAAGACAAACTGAAACGTCCTTGCTAACCCTCCTTTTATTTCCTAAAGAAATCGGCTTTCCACACCTTTAAGGTGCACGCGATTGAGCAATACATCCAAGCCCTCATTTTAATCAATAGCCCATTTCTTTTCTTTTGTTTTCATCTGCAACTTTTTGTCAAGTATATAAATATATATACTTGAAGAAAGAAATCAGAAGGTCTTTTTTCTTTCAGCTCCGGCAAAAAGAAGTAATCGTCGGTGGTGGATAGCAACGATAACCCCAAACTTTTGCCGGATTCTTGGCTGGTGAAGTATTGTTCTTAATGTAAGAGGGTTGACAGAGAGAGGAAGAGAAAGAAAGGGCGGAAAAAAATGAACAAGGATTTAATTTTTTTGCTTTTATAGTAAAGGCCCATTCTAGACCCTAACTATTTACCCACCTTGACAATGCAAGGTCGCCGCTGTAAGCTAATTTTATAGATTCCGGATAATATGTGCAAGATATAGAACCGCCAAATCAATATCAATAATATAACGTACTTTGTTTAGGTACGTTGACACCTAGAATTGGAAGATGGGTTAATTTTAGATGTGGCAATTGAACGGATTCGAGATAAGTCATTTTAGGTTCGAAGTTTTTTGAGTTCGGGTTGATTTTGATTTGGATCTATTCGGATTCGAGTTCTTTTAATTCGGGTTCGGGCTTATTCGGGTTTGGGTTCAGGTTCAGGTTTAAGTATATTTTACATATTTTTTATTTTATATTAAAAGTAATCACTTTTATATAAATTTGAATTCTAAGTTTAGGCTTGAATTTGGCCTGGTCCAGCCTGAAAAAATTTTAATTCAGTTCTATAGGCCTAACCATGGCTTAAAAAAAAATTTACATTCTAAGCACAGGGCCAAATTTAGCCTGTTTGACCCATTTAAATACAAATCATTGTTCATAATACTAAAAAGTTATTTTTCTAATAATATTTACATATTTTATAATTAAATTTAAATAAAATATATTATTTTATTTAAAAAAATAATGTTTCAGGTCGAACGTGCTTGAAACTTAAAATTTAGGACCTAGGTCTGATCATGCCGAGCCTATTGTGTTGGGCAAGCTGTCTAGGCCATGGATAGGTTTTGTTGCTAGTCTAAGATGTGATTTTTTTATTTTTAATATGGTATTATCTATTATGGCTTTCATACTTTTCAATTTATCTTATTACTTTGTTATATTATTATCAGACTCTAATAGTAATAATAATAATAACAATAATAATATTCAAAGAAGTATTTAAAATTTTACTACTAACATGCATAAACTCTCAATATTTAATGAGTTTAATAATTAATTTTTTTTAAAAAAAGTGATAAATGGATGATATACTTTATTGACAATGCTTTCAAAGCTCATGATATGATTTACTTTTCCATAAGTTATTATTTTATCATATATAGACCTACTAAAGGATCGGGCTACCCACTCGGCCCAAATGGGCCTGGGCTCGGGTTCTCAAATTTTTGTTTCAAACTAGCACGACCCGATTCAAAACAGTGATTTTAAATTAAAATAACATATATTTTATTTGAATTAAATTATAAACTATATAAATATTAATAAAAAATATTTTTTAATGTGATAAACAATAATTTTAACTTGAATAGGCGGATTTAGGCACATTAAATAAGGGCTTGGGCTTAGGATTTTAAAAAATTCAGGCTGTAGCTCGGCCAAACCCATGAGTAAGTTTAATCACGTATAAAATATAAATTAATTTTTTTAATATTTAATTAAATTATATATGATATTGATATTTAATATTTGATTCATTTTTTATATGGTATTATCTATTATGGTTTCTATGTTGTTTTAATTTATCTTATTATTTTATTATACTATTATCAGACTCTAATTATCCTTACTTGAAATAATAATAATAATAAT